>OZ022249.1:13913802-13918802 GCA_963978915.1 Caenorhabditis parvicauda | reverse complement strand
GATAAAAAATAACATTTATTCCGTCTTGTTGATTTTTCAAAATGTTTTTTCCGCAGTAGACCACGTTGAATTGAATGACTTGTAGTTTCTGTTACATCCTCTGAAGTAATGAATTTACATTTTTCATATAGAAAATCACACCTGAGGGAATGATAATAGAGGTGACATTATTGATTTCATTTGTTCTTTTCCCGGAAAGTTGAACTTTTCCGTCAGAATACCACGTTGAACTGAATGACTTGTGGTGATGCTGGACATCGTTGTGAGTTTCTGTTCCACCCCGTCTCAAGTCATAAAATCAATTTTTTTCATTTTGGGAATTTGAGCTTTTTTTATTTTTAGAATAACGTAGAAAAGCTGAATTGTTCTATAGTCAGAAAAATTCTCGATTAATTGACGCCTGAAAAACTCTGGAGCTAGATGTTTAAAATTACTTACTTTTTGGGTTCTGAACGAAGCGACATCCATCCGTCCCATTTTGTGACTCTACTCAGAAAAGAGCAAGAGATAGTACTTGTGTATGTCTTCCAAACACACATACAAACTCTCCCTCGCACATCTCTCTGCATATTCCTTGAACGTGTATGAACTCTGGTTACTCCAAACAATCCTCACAGTCTCGTTAGCTGTCGCGCGTCAGCAGTCTCGCCTTCTGCCACACTCTCTCATCCATGCGCTAGCAGCGATCTCTACAGTAACTCGCGATTTTACTTTTAATTTTTGTGAGGAACGTTCAAACTTTTAAATTTCGAGCGTTCGTTAGTGAAAGTTCTGATATTTTCTTTCTGAAATAGAGATTCCGTCGTGCCCAAAACTGGCGTGGAAAACTAAATTACATAGTATTTGACTTGTGATCCAGAAATATGAATAAACCGAAGCTCTCAACCAAAAATAAAAATTGACAAGAGAAGAGTATACGTGTAATATGAGCCGCCTACACACATCAGTAAAACAATCAAGCTCACTCGCGACAAGGTCAAAAGAAGAAAATTGCCGAGTCAATGCGTCAATCCAGCAAAAAGATAAATTTCCTCACAATTTTCGAATTTTCTAAACAACGAGCTGGTTCACGGACAACGAGCTGGTTCACGGACAATAGGCTGGTTCACGGGCAACGAGCTGGTTCACGGGCAACGAGCTGGTTCACGGACAATAGGCTGGTTCACGGGCAACGAGCTGGTTCACGGACAACGAGCTGGTTCACGGACAACGAGCTGGTTCACGGACAATGAGCTGAATCACGGGCAACGAGAATGGTTCACGGACAACGAGCTGTTTCACGGACAATGAGCTGGTTCACGGACAACGAGTTGGTTCACGGACAATGGACAGAAATATGGCAACTGCTCCAATCGGAGATTGGACGACTGCAACGCACGATTGATAAAGTCTGTGAAGATGCCGACATTCAACCGGAAAATTTTGACGTCTCGAAGCTGATCACAAAACGGAAGCTCGCATTGGCTGACCACGTTGTTCAACAGCCGCTTCAACAACAGTCAGAGAAGGTCTCGGAATGGTCCCCCTTCGGTAGAAGAACCTCTAAGATAAGATGATATCAAAAAAGCAAAAAACAATTTCTCCACCTCCGATCTACATATGACTGGGCAAAAACGACGTGTTGGTTCTCTGGTGCGCAAAATTCCGCGGCTCACGTTGGCAATGGACCGTTTAACCTGGAATTTTCTGATCCATGCCGTCACATGACAATGAAAACAATGAATCAACAGAATAACAAAGAAATTAAGTAGAACTTCTGAACAACACTTACTTTCGGTCTTTCGGTCGAGAATTTTATAAAACAACAACATTGCTGTACAATACGAGATGATTTTTTTATTAAGACATAAATTTAAAGAACTTAAAATGAAAAGTGTTTCGTGTGAAGCAATGACTTCCATTGTTCTTATACGGGCAACTGTTTTGAGGCTGGGAATCTGGTTGATTTCTCGTTCTCAGAGGAATCCGTAGGAGTAAGGAAGTCGTCACTAACTTCTTGCTTGTTGGCACGGTTTTCTGCAGCATGCAGCATGCATGGAGAGTTTTTCGCTGAATTTTACTCATAATTGTAAGATTCAATTTTTCTCAATATAGAAAGCAAGAACTCACATAGTCTTAGTTGAAACCGTTATACATGCTTCTACTTGCACATCGCAGAAGAATTTCTGAAACATAGAGTCTAAATTTTCAATGAACACATTTGTGGTTTTGAACGAGTTTCTAAAGTAAAAAGTTATACCTGCTTCAGTGACTCCGTTTTGCCAAGAGTATTGTTGAAGTGAAGATCCATCACAGTGTCTATTTTTCCATCACAGTGTCTATTTTTCCATCACATTGTTTCATTCATCCCAGTCGAGAAAATACTCTGTAAAAACTGTGAATGACAGAATCTTCATAAAACACACACCTGCAGGCTCTCGCTCTTTTATTCCTCCTCTGCCTCTGCCTCTCTCTTTCTCCTCTTTCTCTCTCTCTCTCTCTCTCATCCTCTCTCTCTCTTCTCTCTCTCTCTCTCTCTCTCTCTCTCTCTCTCTCTCTCTCTCTCTCTCTCTCTCTCTCTCTCTCATAAACCTACTTGCTGGGACAAGGTATATGTCTTCTTCTCCATGGTTGTAGTGAGCGAACATTTTTGTAAAGATGAGAAAGAAGAAAGCTGGTCCGATCATTATTGTTGAGTTTGAATGACTGAAAAGCGTTGGGCAGTCCCTTTAAACACTAATCTTAATAAAAGAGGCGGGTCCCCAGAAAGGTTTATTCAAGACCACGCCCATGTTGTCTAGCAATTTTTCGGAACGATGACGAAATAAAGTTTCTCGAAACTACATTTGTCAATCTTTTTCTAGAAGTCGTCAGAAGAGACAGCGGTCCGTTTTAGACCACGCCTCCCGGCGCTATCTCACGATGATGATGTGAATAGATGCAGAGTGTCGGCTACACCGATTTCAGTTGAATAGTTCACTATGATAATGAGAATAGTGAGTGGTAGTGAGAAGCAAATCTGATGAATACATATTTTTTACAAGCTGTTTTGTCAAAAACACACACCTGCAGAAACTCTCTCTCTCTCTCTCTCTCTCTCTCTCTCTCTCTCTCTCTCTCTTTCTCTCTCTCTCAAGAAGAACCAGATGAACTGAATGTGCAAGGTCAGGGAAACAAACAATCCGTATGAGAAAAAAATCCACCCGCATTCCGATAGAAGGTTCTGGGCGATCATCGTTATGAATGTACTGTTATTGGAGAGTTGCTGTGTGAAAAGATTTCTCGGTCGTTTCCAAAATGTCTTATAATACTTAAGCTTATCTCACCTAATGAGCACAAAGTCTTCTAGTAACGTATGTACTTAGAGTTTGTACACTATAGCTAAGCCACGAAATTTGTAACCGAAGTGAGCAAGGTATTGCACGTCATGGGAATACAAAGTCAACGTCATGTCAATTTCGAGAAACTGACTCATCAGAAATTGCGAAATTTTGACACAAGCGTTGTCCATGTGTGAAGCTGGATCGAATCCACTACATCACATCATCTCGGTTTTTGTATCATCGAGGCAAGGGCAACGGAGCTAATGAAACGTATTGAAACATTTCATTTCTTTTCTGTTGTTAAATCGTAATTGAAGTTATTTTCAAAAATGGGATCTGTGATGCTGGGGAAAACTGTTGAGATTTTGCATTTCATTGAATCTTAAAGGTTCAAGATGCACAGAAAATATTGTCTACCTGGATTTCGAGGCTTGGTTCTAAAGTTACAGGAATCTGAAGTGGACGTCAAAACTCGTCCAACTTTGACCTACTTCTGTTCACGACAGAATTCTTCACCATTACAGATCCCACTTTTTTGAAAATTGCGTCCTGAATTCTAATTTTGGTCATAACTCTCAAACGAGGTCGATGAAGCAACTTCTGAGAGCAGTTCCATCGTCTTCATCATATTTGAAAACCTATGACTCATAACTCAAACTCAGACCTCATAGATTCTCCGGGCTTTCATATGCTTCCCATGTAAGGTTTAAACCCATTTTCCTTGCTATAAACGTTGCGGATTGTTCGCAAGGTTAGTTCCACCTACGTCAAATTTTTTCCGTTACGATTTTGTGACTCTAGGATAAAAAAGGAAGGATTTTTTTTTGAACTACAGTAACGGAAATTTTATCTACTATATCAATTGCCTTCACTTTTCAACTGCGTTAACCTCGGTGGTTTTCTTCTCTAGTTTGGAAGTCTTAGTGCGCCGTTTCTGTTTCTTGGAAGGCTCAATGTCCGGCACACTGGTAGTTGTGAACAATGCACAGCTTGAAACCTCCTACTCTCTGACACAAAATTATAAACTTATGCCGAATAAACAGTTTCTTGTCTAGCTTCAACATTAAAAACTCTACTGTAATTTTGAAAACTTTTACTACGAGCAAAGACATCCTCGATTATGTTCAAGTTCTCACCTTTCCAAATTCTGGTGTCTTTTGCTGCATCCATGGTTCATTGGCTGTAACCTCAGACATACTCGTTCTTCTCAACATCTGTAAGATTTTCGTACTGACTGTTAGACATCAAGTACCTACTCAATACGAAAAACTAGACTTTGATCAATTCTCACCGTTGTACCTAACTAGTGTTTCGAACGTTACCTAACATGGGAAGTATATGAAAGCCCGGAGAATTTATAAGGTCTGAGTGGTCTCTTAGGTTTTCAAATATGGTGTAAGACAATGAAAATGCTCTCAGAAGTTGCTTCACCCGACCTCGTTCAGGAGTTATGGCCAAAAATAGAGTTCACATGCCATTTTCCAAAAAAGGGGGATCTGTGATGTTGGGTAAGGAAAACTGTTGAGATTTGCATTTTATAAATTTTAAAGGTTCGAGATGCACGGAAAACTCAGTCTGTCTGGATTCTGAGGCTCGATTCCGAAGTCACATGCATCTGAAGTGGACGTTCAAAACCGTCCAACTTTCACCTTCTGTAACTCGACTACCCAGCAGATTTCCAGAGGCGAGACCTATTCC
>OZ022249.1:13876302-13906302 GCA_963978915.1 Caenorhabditis parvicauda | reverse complement strand
TGAGCCTTGATCACAAGTGATGGATCGTTATAGTATTTCTCGTGCAAAAAGCGTGTATCAAGTGAGAATCGAACTTTGCCGTGAAAAATGAAAGGCGTGAGCTTTGACCACTCTACCACGGTACTAAGAGAACACGAGTTGGACTGGATCCAGAAAAGTGCCAACTGGATCCAGAGTTTTTTCTCCGTTCGGGACGAATTATAATTAAAAATGATCGCTAAGGTTCTAAAAACAATCCCTGTTTGTTTTGTGAAGAAAAAAATATTTTCAAGAAAGTTATGACAATTTAAAAAATTTTCGCTAGCTAGATCCAGCGCTGGATCCAGTTCGACTTTTTTCGAGAAATTCCGAGTGATCTCATTGCCCTTAATTTTATATGGTGAGTTATTATTTCGATGAGAATATCATTTAAATGAAATGTTTTTTCATTCCGATGTCTGTACGGTTTTTAAGAGCAGAAAAAATGAAATTTTAAAAAAACAAGCTGGATCTAGAGAAATGTCGAGCTGGATCCAGCCTGGCAAAAGCAAGTTCGACTGGATCCAGAAAAGTGCCAACTGGATCCAGAGTTGCACGTCCGATTGGAACGGAATATATAATAAAATTATCTATAAATTCCTGGAAACAATATCTGTTTTGCAGAGAAGAAAAATGCTATTAGGAACATGTCAAAGTACCGCGAAAAACAACTCAAAAACACTGAAGTCCCAACAGATATGGGTTATACTAATTATTAGTCACTTTATAATTAGAAATTTGCTCGTATTATGCTTTTATTTATGATAGTTTAACCAGCTACCTTTGCTATTGCTGGCATTTGTCTGTTCTTTCTAATTATTATTATGATAAAGTCGTGCGAATGTGAAAATTTTTTGCTAGCTAGATCCAGCGCTGGATCCAGTCCGACTTTTTGCAAGTTTGGAAAAAGCTCATTATCTTTACTTTCTTATGGTAAATTACTGTTTCTTTACGTGATAGTTATGTTCTTCTTATGTTTTTTTTCGATTTCATGCCTGTACGGTTCATGGAAGCACAAAAATTTAATTTTAGAAAATACAAGTTGGATCCAGAAAAATGCCTACTCGATTTGAAAAAAAATTCAGAAATCTAAATAGTTTTGTATGTAATACGACTGTATTACAACGATTTTAATCCTAATATATTCATGGAGAAAGTTATTCGAAACTTTTGAATTCTGCTCCAAAAAAAAGGTTAGTTTTATTGAACGCAGTTATTCAAATAAGTTTGTCATGCGCGTGTCAAGTGAAACATCGTATTTTTCCTTTTTTTTTAGCGTCCCCCACGGTCTTAGCGTCTTTCAAGTTATTTTCGTTTCCTTTTGTTTTCTGTATCATGTACGTATCATTTTATTGTTCAGCAACTTATATCATCTCTCAGAATGCGGAAAATCTGACACAATTGTATTACTCAGATTGTTGACGACTCACTTTTTGTCGATGCAGACGGAGTCTTAAGACGAGATGGAAGCGTCTCACTGCACTCAGAATGGACTAAGAAATCTACGACAGAATTGAAGCTTAGGACATGAGGAATGCCTGATGGATTTTGAGAATCGATTGCACAATAGTTGGAGGTAAGAAAGAACGTGTTGAATGTTATAATCATGAATTTTAGGCGAAAAACTCTTATTTTGCTGTGACTTCTCTAATTTGCGAAAAATTGTTCAATATCGTATTTCAGACGCGTCTCCTCCACCCGCAAAGAGCCCAGTCTCAAATTACTGCTTCGATGTCGATGCGGAGTATCAAAGGCCCGGCGAGGTGAATTTTTATTCTTACCCTTATTTTATGCTACGACAAGTTCTCATTTAGGTATCCACACTGCTTTCTTTTTCGGGTCAACCGTGAAAAAACCAGAAGAACGTCATGGCAGAGCTGAGGAGGAAAAGAAAGAAGCTTGATGAGAAGAACGCAAGATCGCAGGCATTGAAGAAAGTTGTGAGTTCGATAGAAATTTTAGATACTGTCAGTTGTCGAAATTTCAGACTCTGCCAATATTCTCGTCCACACATCTTGACATTTGCAAATAGAACGACAAAATCATCACGAGAGCCATGATTTGAACAGGTAAATTTTTTTCAGTTTTCTTAGAATACAAAAAAGGTTAGAAACGATTTTTGTATAAGAAAAATTCAGGTAGACTGAAACTCTCAGCCACTCCCAACAAGAATATTGGAAACGAGAGAAAAATCTATCAACGACTTTACAACTACATTTTAAAAGGTAACTTTAAAACATTTAACTTCGAAAAAATGACCAGTAAATTTTTTAACAGATAGATTCGAAATTTCTACAAAGACTGAATTTCGAACGTTTGAGTTCACTCTAATGAAGAGAGAGAGAGGGTGAGGGTGAGTAATAGAGAGAAAGAAAGATAGAGAGAGAGAGACTGATAGAGAAAGACTGAGAGAAAGAGAAAGGTGATCAGGCTAAATGACGAGGATTTTGCCGCAGTGAATTTTTGTAAAGATAAATTTGAAATTTCTTACAGAGACTGAATTTTAAAAAGTTTGAGTCCACTCTAGTTGCGCTGTGAATAGTGTAAAGCTTGAAGAAATAGACAGAAGCAAAAAGGTCAAATGAAAGTTATCGATATTTTTAACGTTTAAATTTCAGACTTCTCGCTCCCGCAGGGAAGACTCCAGAACTTGAAGATGAATTTTCAACAGAACTCAGAGTTACCACTTGCGGAAGATCAAAGAAATCCTCAGAAGAACCCCAAAGGACTAATCATTTACTGTGATTTAAATAAATATATTGTTAATTATACATGTTTAGTGAAGAGAACTAGATCGAGAAAACTGCCTACTGGATCCATAAAAGTGCCGACTGCATCCAGAGAGTTCAGCTGGATCCATAAAAGTGCCGACTGGATCCAGAGAGTTCAGCTGGATCCAGAAAAGTGCCAGCTAGATCGTGCCAATCGCTGCCCGACTTTTTGTGGATCCAGCTGGCACTTTTCTGGATCCAGTCCAACTCGTGTTCTCTGAGTAGATACAAGTTTTTGCGTCAACTCCATGTTCACTCATTCGCTCCTTTCTACGACAGAATTCTTCAACATTACAGATCCCCCTTTCTTTGAAAATTGCGTGTGACTTCTATTTTTGGTCATAACTCCTAAACGAGGTCGGTGAGGCAACTTCTGAGAGCAGTTCCATCGTCTTCACCATATTTGCAAACCTATGAGACTACTCAGACCTCATAGATTCTGCGGGCTTTTATATATTTCCCATGTAAGTCTTCAATTTTAGGTGTCGACAAAAGTAAATGAAAAAAGATTCATGATTCGCGATTCTTGATTCAGTCTACTTTTTGTATAAAATTCAAGTACCTAGTCGAGCTACAGAAGTTCAAATTATTTTCCCGCTCTCATCATAATTTTAAATCCGGGGTTTTTTATAATTCGGATGACATACTTGTAGGTTTTTCATATGGAGAATCTTTAACCAACAAGAATAGATGGTCAGAGTAGCATTTTTGGGGTCTGTTATGGTCTTTTCGGAAGATTTTTCTTCTGATCAGAAATATGTTTAAAAAAACCTTAAACAACGAGGGTCGACCGTTGAATCCAACTTGACTGGATCCACAGTTGAAAAGCTCTATTGGCACCACTGCGTATGGTTTTGATCTGTTCTTATGAGGGTTCTTTCTCTGAAATTTTGCGAGTCGTTAGTCTGTTCAGTTAAAAAAAAATTAGTAAACCAATTCCTGCATTTTCTTTGAAAATTTGAACCATTCGTTTGGTGATTCATAGAACAATTTCCTGTTTATGTTACCACAAACAGGTAGCCCTCGATACGCTGAGAGCCATTTCTCCGTTTTTTTCATAACAGAATCGCGATTTTTTATAGGAAGAAGAAGTGGTTCTCAGAGGCAATTTCTTTGCTATTTCCTTCTCTTTTCCCAATCCGAAAGTGACTATAACTAATGACAAAGTCGCTGAAACCAATGCAATAACACGCGTTGACCCCCGCAGCCATTAGCATTCATGCAAACGGTCGCCTACAGAAGATTTTAAGACGCAATATTCTCTCGCGTCGAGACAAATTGGTCTTAGGGCTGTAACTTTCTTCAAAATATTCAATTTCGGAAAAAAATTCACCGGTACTCTTTCAGGTACCCAAGGATTGTCTTGTCCAAAAATTTTCTCGGTGCAGTACCGTATACCAATAACTGACAGCATTTTTTCAAAACAGACCAAAACGCTTCGTTATTAGGTTCAAAATGTTCAGCTCGATGAGAGCTACATTTTATCCCGTGAGACCTATGTTCTATTGTCACCCTGAACTACTGTAACTCCCCGTCAAAAATTGACAAAATCGGAAAATTGATATTTTCAGGTGATAGAGGTCTCGGCCAGTGCAATGACCTATATGAGCGCGTGCAGCTTATTTTTCTGCGTCGAATGAGTGTATACTCATCAGCCAAAGCGTTTCCACAAAAGGCGAAAAATTCAAAAAACTGATTTCAGATCACAAAATATAGTGGTAGGTCAAAAACTTGTGAACGTTTTCGGCTTGTTAAACATCGTTAGTTCTGCTTGAAAGTGAGGTAAATCCCTTCAAAAGTGATTTTTTCTCTGTTGATGAACGCTGTAAATCTTTCTTACTGTCACACACACACCTCTGCAGTACTCAGTACTTGCCGTATGACCGGATTCATATGATTTCAACGTCTCCACAGCTTTACGAGAAGAAGAAAAAATACTTTCTGCTTGATTACAAACATAAAAATCATCAAAGCCATACTATTGTAAACGGTAATGTAATGAATAGTCTCTCTGAACGCTGCACATGACCGGAATTCGATCCCTGCTTTATTTGAAGTCGACCTAGCTTTAAATGGGAAACTGAAGTTTATGGTATTGCCAGCCCGGAGACCATGCTTCAAATAGTCCAGGCTAATGTGTTGTTCACACGCGTCTATGATACTGTAACAAGGATCTGAAGACTACCAGCAGTGCTAACTCTAGGTTCGTAGTTAACTCCGGTTTACTTTCTTTGAACTAAAATTCAGAAACAAGAGGTGAACCAATGAAGAGAAGTTATAACTCTATTGAAGCTGTGTAGTTTTTGATGGCGACGGTTTTGTCATCAAATTTTGATCCGTCTCCACGAATATTCTTCTGTGAATATACAAATAGACAGAAGCCGGAGAGAAAAAATTTGCCTTCATGATTTTTTTCTTCTAATAGACGGCCATTTTGTTTGGACTACGGTTAATCTAGTTTTCATGAATGGAAAACTGTGTTTATTAACAAGAACAGTTGTAGAGACGTTGAAATCATATGAATCCGATCATACGGCAAATACTGAGTACGGCAGAGGTGTGTGTGTGTGACAGTAAGAAAGATTTACAGTGTTCATCAACAGAGAAAAAAATCACTTTTGAAGGGATTTACCTCACTTTCAAGCAGAACTAACGATGTTTAACAAGCCGAAAACGTTCACAAATTTTTGACCTATCACTATATTTTGTGATCTGAAATCAGTTTTTTGAATTTTTCGCCTTTTGTGGAAACGCTTTGGCTGATGAGTATACACTCATTCGATGCAGAAAAATAAGCTGCACGCGCTCATATAGGTCATTGCACTGGCCGAGACCTCTATCACCTGAAAATATCAATTTTCCGATTTTGTCAATTTTTGACGGGGAGTTACAGTAGTTCAGGGTGACAATAGAGCATAGGTCTCACGGGATAAAATGTAGCTCTCATCGAGCTGAACATTTTGAACCTAATAACGAAGCGTTTTGGTCTGTTTTGAAAAAAATGCTGACAATTATCGGTATACGGTAGCGAAAAAAGTTGTAACTCGGAAATGTGAATATTCAAGGTGTCCAAAGTGCACCTCCGGAATTTTTCCTAATGAAAATGAAAATGAAGCGAGTTACAGGCCTAAGACCATTTTGGGCCTTTTTGTCTCGACGCGAGAGAATATTGCGTCTTAATGTTCTCTCTTTCTCTCTCTCTCACTTCCTTTCCCTCTCTTTCTATCTCTCTTTCTTTTTCTCTCTCTTACTCTCCCTTTCTCTCTCTTTCTCTCTTTCTCTCTCTTTCTTTCTTTCTTTCTATCTTCTCTCTCTGGGTTAGCATTGTTTGATAGCTTCAAGTATATACCTGCTTGGCCATATCACGAGAAGTGCGACCACTGTGATGGCTCATGAGCGTTTTTTTCTCGTTCCACTTGAATTCCGGAAGAGTTTGATTTTTGGATTGACAAGAACTCTGGAACGTTTTCTTTCCTGCACTCACCGTCTCTCTTTCTCATTCAATCTCCCTGTCTCTCTCTTTCTCTTTCTTTCTTTCTCTCTCTCTCTTTTTTGCTCTCTCTCTCTCTCTCTCTCTCTCTCTCTCTCTCTCTCTCTCTCTCTCTCTCTCTCTTTCTTTCTTTTTTGCTCTCTCTCTCTTTTTTGCTCTCTCTCTCTCTCTCTCTCTTTCTCTCTCTTTCTCTCTTTCTTTCTTCCTTTCTCTCTCTCTCTCTCTCTCTCTCTCTCTCTCTCTCTCTCTCTCTCTCTCTCTCTCTTTCTCTCTCTCTCTCTAAATTTTCAATGTACACATTTGGAGTTTTGAACGAGTTTCTAAAGGAAAAAGTTATACCTGCTTCAGTGCTCCAATTGCGTCACATTGTCTATTTTTCCATCACATTGTTCTCCAACTTGACTGGATCCACATTTGGAGAGCTTTATTGGCACCACTGCGTATGGTTTTGATCTGTTCTTACAAGCAGAGAATCCTCGCTACGCTCAGAGCCCTTTTTTCATCACATAATCACAAATTCCGACTTTTTTTAATGGAAAAAGAAGAGGTTTTTCGAGGCAAAGTCTTAGCAATTTCTCTCTCTCTCTCTCTATCTCTCTCTCTCAAACTTGCTTTTCCTAACTCTTTTTCTCTCTCTCTCTTTTTTCTTGTACAATCCAAACACGACTAACACTAACGCGAGTCGGGCTAGAACTAATGCAACAACCTGCGAGGGCCTCCAGTCGTCACACGTGAAGCGCTAGCAAAAAATGTGCAACGGTGACCGAGTGGTTAACGCGTCCGATCTGTACTCTCTTAACGCGCGTTCGAATTCCATCAACTACCCAGCCATTTTTGCACAACCCTTCCTCTTCTCCCCTCCCTCCCCACATCCCCGTAAATCGACACATAAATGGATCACCCAAAAATTTGCCTCACGAAAAAGGGGGCGGTCCCCTTGTTCTATTATTAATATGATGAGGACCCTTTCTCTGAAATTTTGCGAGTCGTTAGTCTGTTCAGTTAAAATTAGATTAGTAAACCAATTTCCGCATTTTTTTTGAAAATTTGGACTATTTGCTTGGTGATTCATAACACAACTTCCTGTTTATGTTACCACAAGCAGGTAGTCCTCGCTACGCTGAGAGCCATTTCTCCGTTTTTTCGTAACAGAATCGCGATTTTTTATCGGAAGAAGAAGTGGTTTTTAGAGGCAACGTCTTTGCTATTTCTTTCTCTTTTTCCAATCCTAAGGTGACTATAACTAATGCCAAAGTCGCTTGACACCATGCAATAACACGCAATTATTTACCTGCTTTGCCATATCTCGAGATGTGCGACCTCTGTGATGACTCATGAGTACTTCTATCTTGCTCCACTTAAATTCCGGGAGAGTTTGATTATTGGTTTGACAAGAACTCTGGAACATTTTCTCTCTTGTACTCACCTTCTCTCTTTCTCATTCTGTCCCCCTATCTCTCTCTCTCTTTCTTTCTTTCTTTCTATCTCTTTCTTTTTTTCTCTCTCTCTTTCTCTTTCTCTCTCTTTCCTTTCTCTCTCTCTCTCTCTCTCTCTCTCTCTCTCTCTCTCTCTCTCTCTCTCTCTCTCTCTCTCTCTCTCTCCCTCTCTCATAAACCTACTTGCTGGGACAAGGTATATGTCTTCTTCTCCATGGTTGTAGTGAGCGAACATTTTTGTAAAGATGAAAAAGAAGAAAGCTGGTCCGATGATTATTGTTGAGTTTGAATGACTGATAAGCGTTGGGCAGTCCTTTAAATACAAATTTAAATAAAAGAGGCGGGTCTCCAGAAAGGTTCATTCAAGACCACGCCCATGTTGTTTAGCGATTTTTCGGAATGATGACAAAATAGTTTCTCGAAACTACAATTCGTTTAATTTTTTTCTAGAAGTCGTCATAAATAGACAGCAATCCGCTTTAGACCACGCTTCATGCGCTATCTCACGACGATGGTGTGAATAGATACAGAGTGTCGACTACACTGAAATCAGTTCTATCGTTTACTATGATAATGAAAATAGTGAGTGATAGTGGGAAACAAAATTCATGGTTACATATCTTTCCTAGCTTTTTTTGTCAAAAAAGTCATGGTTTCAATTTGGATGGATTGGAATAGTCAAACAAAAATCTTTTCTCTCGAAATTTTCACTAACTGCAAACTGACAATTATTTTTTTGAGCTGAGAATAGAAAAAAAGGAAGAGAGAAAAATATGTATATTGTTTTTTCTTCTCAAAAAACGGTTGCTACAGGTAACGTTTTACAGAAAAAATTCTGAAACATGAAGTGTGAACTTTCAATCCACACATCCTGTAAAATCTATGTATGACAGAATTTTCAGTAAACACACACCTGCAGACTCTCTCTCTCTCTCTCTCTCTCTCTCTCTTTCTCTCTCTCTCTCTCTCTCTCTTTTTCTCTCTCTCTCTCTCTTCTTTCTCTTGCCTACATTTAGTTCACCAAAAAACTCACATTCCTCAACTGGAAGTGTGACACGGAACACGATGTAATCGTTACATGAGAAAATCTGGAAAAGCCTTCTGTTAAAAATTGATGAAACGTACCTTTCGCAATCACAAAACTGATAGAAACGTTTCTTTCGCAATCACACACGTCTCCGACGAGAGAGTTGTCTCTAACAATCCTGAACTAATCTCTATTGATGGTTGTTCTCTTCTTTCACTCTCTGCTTCTCTTTTTCTTCTCTCTCTCTCTCTGAAAATTTGTTTTCTTTCTCTCTCTCACTACTCCATTTTCGGAATTCTCTCTCTTTCTCTCTCCTCTTTTTCTTGCCCACATTTTATATACCAAAAAAACTCACGTTTCTTCAACTGGAAGTGTGATACAGAAGTCAATGTTATCGTCACATGAGAAAATCTGGAAAATGCGTCATGTGCAATTGTTCTAAGTTTCTGTTAAGAGTTGATAGAAACGTACCTTTTGCAGTTGCACTACATCGTAGTGACTGAGTATTCGACGAGAAACTTGTTGCGAATACGACTCTATTATTTCTTCCATCTCGGCCCAGTTCAGACCGATTTTTTTCGTATTGGGACGAGTCTCTAAAAATCCTGAAAAATTGTCCATTATTGTATGTTTTGTTTTCACTCTCTGCTTATTTTTTTCTTCTCTCTTTCAGAAAAATAAACTTACTTGCTGGAACAAGATACGTGTTTTTTTTTCCGTTTATGCTGAATTCAACCAGAAACTGGATTACGAGGTAGACCGAGGCAGTTGGAAGAATCATTGTTAAATGAGTTGTGTGACTTCGTAGCCTGAATGAAGCCTTTTATAAGATTCTGAAAGCAGAAGGTGGGGCTAAAAAGAAGGGTCTTTATATCAAGAATACCATTTTTAGATTCTGACGAGTTTGGTTTCCTCTAACTGCGTAACGTCGGTCTCTTGAGATTAGTGATTAGTTAGAGAGTTAACGAGATACCACGCTCACTAAGTAGACGAGGAAACTTTGTTGGAAAAACTGTTCATTAAGTTTGTGTGACCAACCGGATCATGGAGAACAACATTGATGAATCAAGGGATACAACATTGATGAATCAAAGAGAGAGAGAGAGAGAGAGAGAGAGAGAGAGAGAGAGAGAGAGAGAGAGAGAGAGAGAGAGAGAGAGAGAAGGAGAGAGAGAAGGAGAGAGAGACAGAGAGAGAAAGAGAGAGAGAGAGAGAGAGAGAGAGAGAGAGAGGGGGGGGGAGAGAAAGAGAGAAAAAGAGAGTGAGAGAGAGAGAAAGTGAGAGAGAGAGAAAGTGAGAGAGAGAGAGAGAGAGAGAGAGAGAGCGCGAGAGATAGAGAGATAGAAAGAGAGAGAGAGAGAGAGAGAGAGAGAGAGAGAGAGAGAGAGAGAGAGAGAGAGAGAGTCTGTCTGCAGGTGCAATTGTTCGGGTTTTCTGTTAAAAGTTGAGAGAAACGTACCTGTTCCAGTTGCATGACATCGTAGTGAGTAAGTCTCCGACGAGGAAGTTGTTGCGAGTAGGATTCGATGGTTTTTCCCATCTTGGCCCAGTTCAGACCGATTTTTCTCGTGTTGATTCGAGTCTCTAACAACCCTGAAATAGTCTCTATTGATGGTTTTTCTTTTCTTGCACTCTTTTCCTCCCTCTTTTTCTCTCACTCTCAGAAAAATTTTCTCTCGCTCTCTTTCTCTCTCTCTTTCTTTTCAATCAAAAGATTACACATTGTTTAGCAATCAATGAATTTACACATACACTGTGTTAAGAAAAAACGACAAATTCTGATTACGGTCCATTTTTTCACAATTTCTGAAAACTGTGGGAACTTCCAGCACAAAAGTTGGTAAGCAGCTCAAACCATACATTTCTTGTGAATTTCAGCGCGGACGATTGATGGGCTCTAGAGTTATGCTTGCTCGCTGAAATTGAGGTGTTAAAAAATAACGACAAGTTTTGCATTTTTTGTCTATAATCGACACAACCGGAGCGGAACAGTGAAATTTTGAGCATTTTATAATTGAAAATATTCAGATAAATCACAAAAAATTGAAAATTCTGGTCAGGCATAGTTTTTTAACAAGTGAGGAGACCGGAGAGCAGAAAATTCTATTTTTGTTACAACAGGCCAATGAAGTTTTTCCGATTGATTTTAGGCTTTGTTAGCATGAGGTTGTCATTTTTTTTCATAGATCTAACCACATTAGACTGAACAGATCAACCCAAAACTGTGATTTTCTTAGCTTCTCCCACTGCCTCGCCAGTCTGCAACATGTTCTTGGCGTCATCGTCAAGCTCAGAAGTAAAATTTCTTCAAGTACGGCACTCAGAAAGTAAAAAGAGATTCTTTAAAAAGGTATCATTCTATTTCGACATTTCGTAGATCCTCTAGACAATTTATATGAGAAGTCTCATGTGACACTGTTGGAAATGGCTTGTAAGATTCCACTGATCGCGCCCTGTCCCTTATTCTTATTACAGCTCGCTCTTCCGATTTCTCAAATTTAATTGAGTTGAGTTTTTTAGCTTCATATCATGCCTTCTCTATTTCTGAGTACCGTACTTAATGAAATTTTACTTCTAAGCTTGACGAAGAGGCCAAGAACATGTTGCAGGTTGGCGAGGCAGTGGGAGAAGCTAAGAAAACCGCAGTTTTGGGTTGATCTGTTCAGTCTTATGTGGTTAGATCTATGAAAAAATGACAACCTCATGCTGACAAAGCCTTAAAGCAATCGGAAAATCTTCATTGACCTGTTGTAACAAAAATAGAACTTTCTGCTCTCCGGTCTCCTTACTTCGTAAAAAACTATGCCAGACAAAAATGCAAAACTTGTCGTTATTTTTTAACACCTCAATTTCAGCGAGCAAGCATAACTCTAGAGCCCATCAATCGTCCGGGCTGAAATTTACAAAAAATGTATGGTTTGAGCTGCTTACCAACTTTTGTGCTGGAAGTTCCCACAGTTTTCAGAAATTGTGAAAAAATGGACCGTAATCAGAACTTGTCGTTTTTTCTTAACACAGTGTACTTGAAGAAAAAAACTTGATAATATCCAGTTCTAATTTATTAAAGTTCTGAGAAGTAATGAAAAAAATCTTGGTCAACTAGGAGATTTAAAAAAAAGGAATATGATTGGTGAACACGAGTGTCTACAATCGAGTATGACCTGGAAAGGTTTTTCGTTTGTTACAATAGAGCGCACTTGCATTTTGGTGATACATAGTTACATCAGCTTTGACAAAAACTAGCAATATATGGTGCGGCAGTGATATTGCCCTGCTGATTAAACGAGTGTAACTTGTTGGAAAATTGATGAGTTTTTCTCAAAATCAGATAATGTTTTTCAAAACCCCATAAAACACTATTTTCTGAAGATTTCTCAAATCAAAGTCTTCATTTACGAAATAAAGCTCTTCGAATACTGATCGTCTACCTCTCCGAATTCATCAATCTACGCAGAAAATCGTTGTCAAGATCGCTCGAGATCTTCTGAAGGACGCTTTTCAGATGACTGATATTTTAGTATAGTGTGGTTGTGACTTCCTACATCAACTTTATTTTTACAACACAATCGATTGAGTTCAAATAAAATAGTAAAACCGCCGACTTGAACACGGAAAATGGTTTTCATACACTCTTGGCATGTCTTTTCAGAATGAATTGGTGCTCTGACTCATCAGAAGCTCTATGAGCACTCTTTTTTCAAATCTGGTATCACTGGAGCTGTGTTAACTTCTGATAATTATTTTGATAACATAACTGTCCGTTTTTTTCATACAGTCGACTAAAAAAATATGTGGAACTTTTCCATAATCAAAATTTTGTCGAAAAATCGTGACAAAAACTGGTTGCTCGACAATATTTCCGCAAGTCGTTTCTATCACAGTGCTCGAAGCTTGACAAAAGAAGCTCCTAATATGAATCAAGTTACAACAGTAACAATGACATCAGTCAGAGCTTAAACTTGAATCAATGTGCTTCTCAAGGTTTCATAATTGTTTTGACATGATATTCATCATAGTTTCGAGGGTTTTGAAGTTATCAACTGGATGTGTTGCATAATGTTCTCTATCTTATTTCACAGATTTCACGGCTGCAAGTAAACATGATTTTAAAGTCATCATAATTGAAAAAAACTGTGAGCACTGAGTGACGAATTTCAAAATCATTAGTGATTACTTCTGTTGTAAACTGTGCATCAAAATACGTTATCCAGATTATCGATGATCTATAATGTAAAATTACGACCTGTATACAGTGGAAAAACTTTCGGAATAAAATCTTGACCAATCTAATGTTGACGTTCAGTTTTTTTTCTGTCAACCCTATTTCAAGTTGTGAAAACAAAAAAATTTCGTGCTTGAAGAAATTTCATTTTTGTGCTGGATGACGACCGAGCTTGCAGAGGAAGTAGCTCAGAAGTTGCTGGTTTTTGTTAGGATGTTGAATCTGATGATGTTAGATCTATCGAAAATTCATTATGTGTTCACAAAATTTGACAGTAGTTCTCGACAGCTAGAGAAGCTTTATGGCTTGTTGCAAGAAAATTATTTTTTGTTCCTAGTCAGCTTACTCCATTAAGAAAGCATGCCTGGAAAAAGTTATAAAGTTTCAAAGATTCGAATTATTGTTTTCTTTCATGACATAATCAGAAAATTTGTTGGTTCGGTCTTATTAAGCCGATTTAAAGCAACAAATGCGAAGTTTGACTTTATTTTACAACGTTTTAATAGATGACTGCTACTCACTGCTAACAATGATACTAAGGGTTACGTTAATTTTTCCTGCAAATTTTGTTCTGAATAATCATACCATTTTCCAAAAATTCATGATTAACAAATTCAGAACATCCATACTATTTTCTAAAAATTAGACAACGATGAGTTCTCAGTTTCACGATTTTGTAAATAGAAGTGTGTGATTGTGTGAACAACTATCTAATTCAGAATCATCTTTATACAAATGACCGTTTGAGAGTAATGTAAGAACAATCACACTATAATTATGATAACGTGCATTTAACTGAATTCACGGAACGAAACGAAAACTCTTGTAATTCTGATGTTTCTCTTCCAAATTCATTGAACTTTGACGATTTGCTCAGTGAAAGACAAATTACTTTATTGACAAATTGCTTCATGAAATGTCGGGTTTATTTTCGAACTCCGTCGATGAATCTTCCTCAGTTCTGTATGGATGGAAGAAGTTGATTTCATCTTTGGCGTTCGGAACATCTTCATAGTTATTTCTCGTGCCGGAATGTTTTACTTTCGAGACGTGTCTCTCAAAAGCTTCCTTGCTAAAAAGTTTTTTTTATGCCGTTCTTGATTCACAAACTTACAATTTTTTGACTGGAAAGACAACACAAGGCTCCACTTTGAAATCGCAGAAGAATTTCTGGAACATAGACTGTTGGATGACGAATGCTTTTAGGTTAGCATTTTTCGATAGCATCAAGTATTTACCTGCTTGAGAATCACCATATCTCGAGATGTGCGACCACTGTGATGGCTCATGAGTATTTCTATCTCGCTCCACTTAAATTCCGGAAAAGCTTTATTCTGCATTGACAAGAATTCTGGAATGTTTTCTCTCTTGCACTCAGCTTCTCCTTTTCTCTTTCTACCCCCCAATCTCTCTTTCTCTCTCTTCTCTTTCTTCTCTTTTCTCTCTCTCTTCTCTCTCTTTTCTCTCTCTCTTTCTCTCTCTTCTCTTTCTTCTCTTTTCTCTCTCTCTTCTCTCTCTCTCCTCTCTCTCTCTTTCTCTCTTTCTCTCTTTCCTTCTCTCTTTCTTTCTCTCTCTCTCTCTCTCTCTCTCTCTCTCTCTCTCTCTCTCTCTCTCTCTCAGAAGAACTCACTAGTTGGAACAATAAAGACGTTTTCTCCATTGTGAATAGTCTGAACCATCACTTCAAAGAGGGTGAACAAAAAGATTCCAAAGTCGATCATGATGGTTGCAGTTAAATGATTATGAAGCCCAAGCCCAACCCTTAAATAGGATTCTGAAGGCAAAACCACGCCCACTTTCTTTTTCGAATTGTGACGACTCAGTTTCTTGGGACTGGGCCACTTCAGTTTCTTTACAAATTGTGACGACTCAGTTTCTTGGGACTGGGCCACTTCAGTTTCTTTACAAGTTGTCAGAATCAGATAACGCCTCTTCAAAGACCACGCCTTCTCTCTAAATATTAGTGAACAGTTGAACAATGAACTTGAAACAAAAAGGTAGAAACATTTGTTATAACTGATTTTTTTTATCAAATGTCAAATACTTCCAAACTTCAACCCGAAGTGAAAAATGTTCATGCTAATATGTTCGGCCATCTATGTATAGGCATGGGTATACTATAACTCCAAAACTTTGGGTGGGAAGGCACCGGACCGTGAACGGGTTTGGACATCTGTTGCCCAATTACAGTCCAGTGCCGGTCAAAATACGATTCAATGCCAATCCGGTCCATCTGGATCCATCTGTTGCACTGTTCGTTGGATCCATCTGTAGCACTGTCCAATCCATTTACCGTTCAATATCAGTTTAATATCAGTTCAAGTATAGTCCAGTGTTGGCGCTGTTATGTGCGAACACACATTACATGTTAGAACTCGACTTACAATCTTTCTTAATTCGAAGTCCAGAGAAGTAGCGTTGTTTTCTTTGTCGTTTTGTTCATCCGTCGTCCAGTCCAGAGCCAGCGCCAGTCCATTTGCAGTCCATCTGTCGGCCGGTCCATATGTCGCCCAGTCCATCTGTTGCCCGTTTACAATCCAATGCCGGTCCAAGTATCTGACGCAGCTCACTGTCCCAAGCTCACTGGTGAATGTTCTTCGAGTTCTAATGAGTCAATGTTCCAAATTTGACAACACACTGATTACTCGCTATTCATCATCATTAATTTGTTTACGGCTTCTCACTGTTTTGAACGTTGATGAGTAGAACTTGGTCAGACTTGATGATTCATGTTCCAGCACCAATTTGTAGACGACTACAATGTATCTTCTCACACATAAAAGCTAACTCATAATATTTCTGGTGCAAGTTTTCAAAGATGGCTGTTTGTAACCACAAGCAATGAACGTTACAACCTCGAGAAACTGGAAAAGTGTTATATGTAAACCTGTATCACCTTTGTCATAGGCTACTCCGGTTATGGCAGAGAAACAATTTTCTGCTAGAAAAGTTCCGATTTTGTACAGAATTGTTACGAGTTGTCACCACAACTCACGGCATTTTTCAAATTATAATAGCCTCATTTGGATTCATCAACACAAACTATTATTTTCGATCACAATAAAATTTGCTTGTAGGTGGATTTGAGTTTCCGGTGTATGCAAACTGGTAAATGTTCTTTGAGTTCTGATGAGTCAGACATCCAAATATGGCAACACTGAATACTCGGTATTTGTCATCACTAATTTGTTGACGGCTTCTCACAGTTATAAACTTTGATGAACAAAGTTTCTCAGTGTCGATGATTCATGTTCTATCACGGTTTTGTAGACTACACTACTCAAAAAACATAAACGTAGGAATTGTATGATGATATAACGAAGAACGGAAATTAAGTGTTGTGAGAAGTTTCAAAATACAAGAATCTTCCATTTTTTTCTGAAACGGTCTTTGCATACAACATCTTCATGATGATGTCGGATTGCGTTTTTTCGATAGTTTTTTTGTAATTTTTCAAAAGCTTGTTTATGAGAATTCTTGAAAAAATGGGACTTGAAAAAAGTGAACTCATAGAAAGAGAGAATATGCATTTGTCAATCAAAATACACATTGTTTGGACAATGTTGGAGAACATTTTCACTTTTAAGTTTGGATTTGCCCAGCTATAGTACTTTTCTTTCTGACTAGGTAATTTTTTTCTGAATTGAGACCCAGAAGATACATCATGGGAGTGTAGGTACCATGTTCACTATGTATAAAAACTATGTGGGCTACAGTGTAGCACCAAAAACGGAGCTAGAAAACTTTGTGCTCATTACGTAAAGAACGTTCACGTATAAACGGCATTTTGAAAATGATCATAGAATCTATTAATATAGCGACTCTTCAGATTGCAGCAAATGTGAAGTTACCAAACGCTAATGATCGTGTCTATCTATTTTCAGATTAAGTCGATGATGACCATCCTGGAGAGAGAGGAGAAAAAGAGAGAGAAAAAGAGAGAGAGAGAGAGAAAGATAGAGAAAGAGAAAGAGAGAGAGAGAGAGAGAGAGAGAGAGAGAGAGAGAGTGAGAGAGTGTGAGTGAGAGAGAGAGAGACAAAAAGTTACAAAAAAAACCAACAACTTTCTTGAGATAGATGAAGAAGAAAGAAAAACAATCTGATTATGTTGGCAGTGAGCACGATCATTTCAAGAGACTCCACTTCGCCGAGTCGAAAGATTTTCCGGGAATTTCTCCGTCACTGTGTCGATCAAAATGTCAGAATTCATCTTCGAAGTTTGAGAAGGGATTTTCCTCATTTTTTTATAGATCGAAAATGTCGAGTTTATGTATTTTCGGAACTC
The DNA here is from genome assembly GCA_963978915.1 of Caenorhabditis parvicauda. NCBI lineage: Eukaryota > Metazoa > Nematoda > Chromadorea > Rhabditida > Rhabditidae > Caenorhabditis > Caenorhabditis parvicauda. Next base: position 13,889,053 of record OZ022249.1, on the reverse strand, counting down.
AGAAAGTTAGAGAATCTCTGTCTACTGCCGAGTTGTTTTTTCGAGAAATGCTTCTCGGAGTCCTCCTTTCGGAAAACTCGTTTTATACAAAAGGGTTGGGTTTCCATATATTTTTATCCCTTTTCATTCATCTGCCTAGGTCTTAACTCTGGATTCTAATAACGTTTAACTCCTGTTCAGTGCTATTCTTGATTCTGGAATATCTGAAAACTCACAATTTCTTCACTGAAAATACGAAACAAGGTTCCACTTTAGGATTGCAGAAGAAGTTAGTTGTTTTTCGGTTGCCCTTCATCACAACCAACAGACTCTTATTTATAGAAATCGTTGTCTGTTTGAAGTTGTTTATGATGTTTGTGCCGAGTGAACATTATTTCCTGATGCTTCGAACGTTGTAGTCAGACGATTGTCCAGTGGAACTGAGTATCAAACGTCATTCAACTTCCAAGAGAAAGAATGACCACTACGCGGAACTGTCACACCCACGTTGCATTGACGTAATGAGCTCGGCACGAAGAGTCTCACCAAAATACAATTTGCAGACAGAGTGGACAACGTGTCAAGCTTGATCTCACGCAGAGACCGCCCCGTCCGTGACGAAACTAGCCTGGTGTCTGATCAGTGACAAGTGACCGGTCAGGAAACTCTCGTTGTGATTCAAGCGAGAAGTCTGGAAGATCGAGAAAAAAATTTACGTTCTATCAAAGTAGAATAAATTCACGATATTCTATTTCCTGCAATTCACATCACAGAATAAAAACGTTTCAATTTCGCTACAAATCATTGCAGTTCTGTGCTTTCTATGAACTGAGAAATGATCCATTCCATTTTTCACAAATAATTTTTTTTAGTATTAGATGGAGATAAGGCGACAATAATTTTTTTTTAATTTGACCAATCATCACTGAATTTTTGGTGCCGGTAGAGCAAAGTGGTGAACATTCTTTGAGCTCTGATGAATCCGAATCTTGCAAACTTTGATTATTCGATATCTGTTTGTTCACTAATTTGTTCACAGCGTTTCACAGTTTTGAACTGTCACAAATGAAAATTTGTCAAATGGTGATGATTCATGTTGTAGAACAATCTTGTAAATTACACTGTTCAGAAAAATAATGGAATTGTCACAAAGAATACAGATTGTGTGTGGAAATAGTGAAATGATTCTCATTTTTCCTGATTAGATAAAAAAAATGAGATTCCCTTTTTCAGGGAACTTTCTCTCCGATTCATCAATTCTGAGTAATGTTGAGCTCTGGGGTTCACTTTTTTAACGACGCGCTTCAACTTTGTGGTTGTAGTGTAGGAGCTCCAAACAGACTCTCGGGAACTTCGTGCTCATTACGTGGAAGACTCTCACGTGCCACGCTTTTTTCCGCGAATTACTAGAGAATCTATTAATATTGCAATACGTTCAGGTTGCAGCGAATGTGAATGAACCAAACATTTTAGCTATTCTTGAACAGATAACTCACTCATTATGTGAATTCCAGAGAATTTTTTGTTACTTGTCGCTAACTGGAGCATACGCGTACACGTTTGAAGAAATTCGAGTTTTATTCTGGAAGAGTCACCTGAGTGGAAGAAAAACTCAGTAAGAATGATTTATGAACATACAATTACCCCATCGAATCCCATGTGTGTTCAGGAGATTAATTATCGATTTACTTGAAAGTATCAGACTGAAGCAAGAGTTGATTGTTGATCAAGTTGTCATGAACATTATTGATGGAAAAGTTGAGGATATTAGATTTTCTATCGTTTCAGACAAGTTGTGTCTGTAATAACTGAGATAACTGTTTCAATGAGTCTGAAATCCACTTTGTTCATGCAGTGTAAACCCAACTTAATAACTCGAAAAATAACAATTCAGAAAACTTCGCAGTACTCGGAGAACTTTCAACTTCTTGATTTTTGTTGTGAGAAAGATACCGGATTATGACAGGATCACATCCAATAGTCAAAAATCAAAGAAACAAACACAATTTTTTTCATGAATGTTTGAGTTTATTTTGAAGAATCCAATTCCATTTCTTGACGTCCGTGTATTTTAATTGATTGACGTTTTCCAGCAACTAAGTTGAAGTTCGTTACCTCACTTTCATCTCAGATCGATCAGGGCTTCCAACTACAACATGTTGAGACACACTCTTCGCACAGTTAACCAGGGCAGAAATACTGTCAATTTGTCTTTTACAAAATGACACATCTGATATACGGAACAAAAAAACAACAAAGTGCAATAATTGAATACCTCTGGTGCCTCTTGCGTAATTGTACATTCAGGTTGAGTATTTCTCATAATTGGTAAAAAAAAAAGATGGGGACAAATTTAATACTGGGCCTGATTCGTGAGACTTGGGTTATTAATCTTTGAGATCAGGTTCGCCTTTGGCTTAAATGCAGTGTACAATCAAACAATCTTTGTTTTTTTCAAAGCGTTCTTGACAATTTGATCAGATTTTCTGCGTATATTCATGATGATTATTCAAGAGTCCACTTTTTTTATTCTCTCTCGTCCTCTCTTAATTTTTTTTTCACTTTTTTCGAGTCTTTCCTCAAACTTCTGGTTTCAATTCGATCGTCACTGACCAAACCTGAAACAGCTCGGCGCGATTAGCGTTTGATTTCTTCACCAGTACCGCGAGCTAAAAAGGTTGTAAACTTTTTTAGAAACCTGCAAAATGTCTCTTGAGAGCTGAGCGTCAGCTGATTAGCAAAAAACTTTGTAGCCTTCACGTATTCTGCGTGGGCACACTGTAGCATCCAACCAAAGTTGACGCCGTAAACAAATTATTGCACGTTTCAACATCAAAAACTGACGTCGTTTCAGTTATGAGAAACTGACTCATAATTCGAAGAGCTACCCCTTCAACGTCATGACCGGAATACCACGAATCTCGAGTAAAATCACACTTTCAAATCAAGGAAAAAATAATAAAACTAATGCTTGAAGAGCTTTTCCCGGTTATTGCCAGATAAGCACGTAGAGAGTTGAATTCACACAATGGGAAGTGACTGTATTCAAAATTCTGAACGAAATGCAGGAAAATTCCAAGAAAAGTGGTTCGATGGAACACAGCTCCAAAAAAACCGAGTTCTCTCGTGATCAACTTGATGTGGACTTTTCTCGTCAGACTTTTTTCTAGGTTTTCACTTACTTTTCTGATTCTGGCGCTCGAAAACTTTCGAAAGTTCTCATTTTTTTAAAATTTAAAGTGTGTATAAGAGTGACATATGATAGCAGATGTCAATGTCATCAACGGATTACTTTTTTCTGATAGCAAACCCGAGGTGGGTCGGCATCGATCCTGGGGTGAACCGACACAGATCTCAAGGTGAATCGGTGTCTGATGGACAATGGAGTAAACCACAATGGGTCCGTGAATGGGATGGTTGGATTGGACAACAGCCGGACAGTAAATGATTTAGCATTGGACCGATGACGGGAAGATTGAGCTTTTCATATCGTAATTGGACGGGTATTAACATGAGAGTGGACGACAGAAGGACCGGGCAACTGATGGAATGGAGCGGGTGACAGAAAGACGGCGAATGGACTGTCATTGAACTAGGCGACACGTGATCTCTCACTCTCTCTCTCTCTCTCTCTCTCTCTCTCTCTCTCTCTCTCTCTCTCTTTATATATATATATACAGTGTGGACAGAAAATACAGGAACGGTACACGATGCTCCGCTACTCGAACAAGATTCTAGATTATTTTCTGAAATTTTGGTCTATTGTAGCCAACACTATTCTCCACAAGTGTACTAAATTTCATTCTGATTCACTAACTTCGAAACGGTGTATGATGATTTGACTGAAAACAGTGGATTTTCAAGTGGACATAAAATAGAGGAACGCTACTGTAATTTGAAGGTCAACGCTCGGAATTTGGAACTAATGATGAAAATGACACGTTATAAAGTTTTTTTAACAATTGATATTTTTATTTTCATCATTCCGACAATTTTGACAGAGTTACAAGCAAATCTTGTCGAATCCTGTAATTTCCCGCATTTTAGAAGTTTTTGGTTTCCACCGAGTTAGTTATCAAAATGTTAGTTATTTCATCATGATCAGACAATGATTCTCAACAGTTTTCCGAAGTTTCGTAACAACATCGGTTATTTTACCCCTCCAAAGAGCCCTTCAAACTGACTTAAGTTGACGTCGCTGCAATGGTGACTACGATATCTTGTTGTAAAACGCGATGATATTGAACGATAAATGTGAAAAAAACACTCAAATTTGGAGAAGGATATTTTGAAGAGATCATTTAAGTCATTATCGACCAAAAGAAACATCATACTGTGAGAAGTCGTACTGTCGAACTGATGGCGCTGGAATGAACGGAGTTTCGCACTCGAAGTGTCTGTTTTCGCCTCGTTTTTTTAACGCGCGTCTTTGAAGCGGTTCGAACAGCCCTGTTCCTTCAGATCCAAATTTTTTTTTGGATAGGAAACGATCCTCATTAAGTAGATGACAAGTGCCCCATGACATTTTAAAAAATTTTTCACAGTTATCATTCAATATCATCACGTTTTACAACAAGTCACCGTAGTCACCTTTGCAGCGACGTTAACTTAGTGGGTTTTTCCGAAACGTAAACAACCGATATTGTTGTGAAAGTTTGGGAAAACTGTTAAGAATCATTGTCTGATTATGATGACATAACTAACGCTTTGATAACTAACGCGGTGGAGACCAAAAACTTCTAAAATGCGGAAAATTAAAGGATTGGACAAGATTTGATTGTAACTCTGTCAAAATTGTCGGAATGATGAAAATAAAAATATCAATTGTTAAAAAAACTTTATGACGTGTCATTTTCATCATTAATTCCGAATTCCGAGCGTTGACCTTCAAATTACAGTAGCGTTCCTCTATTTTATGTCCACTTGAAAATCCACTGTTTTCAATCAAATTATCATACACCGTTTCTAAGTTGATGAATCAGGATGAAATTTAGTACACTTGTGGAGAATAGTGTTGGCTACAATAGACCAGAATTTCAGAAAGAAATCTAGAATGCTGATCGAGTAGCGGAGCTAAGTGTACCGTTCCTGTATTTTCTGTCCACACTGTATATCTCTCTCTTTCTCTCTCTCTCTCTGTTTCCATGATCTCCGTACCGAACCAGTCACTCTGACAGAGAATTAAACGCTTTTATTGAACTGCAACAATTTTTTTCGAAAAAGTAGATTGTGGCACCTAAAAATAGTTCCGATGTGATTGAGTTAACGTAGTACAGAGTACAGGATTTTATTGAACTGCAACAAAGAGTTACAAGTAGACTTTGGTCTTATGAAAAATGAATAGAAAAATAGTAAAATGGGCACCTTTCAAAACAAAATAACTTCAATGTGGTTTGGTTCAAAGGTACAATGATCACTACATGAAACTCCACTTGTCAGAGTTGAACGACTCTTCCGGAATTTCTTCGCCCTTGAATTTATCGAAGAAGTCGAGTTTTTCTCCGTACTCCAAAGGGGACGCTTTCTCTTCTTTTTGTTCATCGAAGAAGTTAAACCCGTCTTCTGACTTCAAAAACTCTCCATAGTAGTTTCTTCTGCATTCGTTACGTTCCGAGCAGTGCTTCTCAAAGTTGATCTTGCTGAAAATTTGTTTTACATGAATGTGTCATACTTTTTTCTCACAGTTTCTTGACGGGGAAGACCATACAAGACTCAGCTTCCGGACAGGCGAATTTCTGAAATATGGAATCTAGGTGACTGTCTGCATTTGATTCAGCGTTTTTGATCGAAAAATTTATTTACCTGTTTAAGAATCTTCAAGTCACTGAGAATGCCATCTCTGTGTTTGACGATCTCAGTAAGTACCTTCTCCCAGTTCAATTCCGGTTGAGTTGTTTTTTTGGTTGATATGAACTCTGGGAGTTTCTTTAATCTATCTTTCAAGAAAAAGTGACAAAGTGTTCGATTGAAAACTCTATTCAAATGAGAAATTAGGACTCTGTTCTCTCTCTCTTTCTCTCTCTCTCTCTCTTTCTCTCTCTCTCTCTCTCTCTCTCTCTCTCTCTCTCTCTCCCTCTCTCTCTTTCTTTCTTTCTCTCTTTCTCTCTCTCTCTCCCTCTCTCTCCCTCTCTCTATCTTTCTCTCTCTTTCTCTTTCTTTCTCCCTCTCTCTCTCTTTCTCTCCCTCTTTCTCTTTCTCTCTCCCCTTTTTATTTTCTTGCTCTCAGATGAACTCACTTTTTGGGACAAGGCACGCGTCTTCTCCATTGTAGTTGATGTGAACCATCACTTGTAAGAGAGTAAAGAAAAAGATGCCAGGGCCAATCATGATTGTTGAAGTGGAATGATTGTAAATCCTAACACAACCCTTAAATATGATTCTGAAAAAAAGACCACGCCCACTTTCTATTCCGAGTCGTGACGCTTCGGTTTCTTGGGACTAGGTCACGTCAGTTTCTCCGTAAGTTGTCAACAATTGGTAGCATCTCTTCTAAGACCACGCCTCGTGACGCTGTCTGACAAAGATGACGTAAAGACACCGTCGCTCCTCATCTTCCCCATCTCGAGTAGAACGGTTTTATTCTTGCAAACAGTTTATGCAATATGACATGCGGATCATTTGAACGAAGCACTGGTTTCGTTTCAGAATGGGATATCGACGGCGATGGATACAAAGCGTACATTTTCATTACTTGACTAGTGAAATTTTGTCAATGGACTTTTGATACCAATACATGCAAATTGGTAAACAGTCTCGAAACTTTGGAATTTCAGACTTCCAAATCTGAGAAGATTCTGATTATTACGTAATGGTCATCAGAAATTACTTCACGGCGACTCACTTCTTTGAACCTTGATGAGGGGAACTTGGTCAGTTCTGATGATTCATGTTCTGCACCGTTTTGAAAACGACTACATTGTATCTGCTTCTACGTAAATGCTGACTAATAATGTTTATGGAGAAAGTTAACAGAAATACTAAGTGAAATTTGATGCGAGAACTATAATTCTCTGTGTCTGTCTCGATTCTCTCATTGGACGGTAGAATCTTTCATGAAAAGCGGTAAGATGTGCACGGTGAACTGTTCAGATGATGCTTCTTTCATAACAATGAAGTTTAAAAGTAAAACGGAAGTTGTACATTTCCGGTCACATGTAATCCTCTTCTCGGTAAGTTCAATGTCAAAATCATGATGTTCCTCTTTCTTGCCGATCTATTCCGGTAACAACGCCAATTCAGTGACAGTTCAATGCCGGAAACTCAACTCGTTTGCTATTCTACACCTGCCGAGTTCATTTCATCCAAGGCAAACGTGTTATATTTCAGTAACAACCATCGATCGTTGTGAAAGTTTGAGAAAGTAAAATTTTACAAACGTATTGAGAAAATTCATCGCAAATATCCAAAAAGCATCAGTTGGAACTTGTTTGAAAAAAATTGTGTTTTTCAAAAGACCAGCCGCAGTAGACATAGTCTGCCAACCGCCATGGAATTATAATATGCTTGACTTCAGTATCCGAGACTTGGTTCTCCACAAAAGTTGGTTTCCCAACTTAACCTAAGCTTATTATAAATATGAAATTACTGTTGGCTGCAGATTTCAGATTGAGATTATTAGATGACGCCAAATTGAGACTAAGTAAATTATGCCTCATACTGAATTTCCACATAGTCCACCTGTCATGCAAACGCGCACCAATGAGAGTCCACTAAAATCAAGTGAAATTTATCGTAAATATTCGAACATGATTAGTTGGAACTTGTTTGAGAAAGAATTACTTTTTTTTAGACACTTGGTAATATCTAATTCATCCACCCCATGTTCGTCTTAAGTTTCATCGCGCTACGAACGTTGTAGTCAGACAAACGTCCAGTGGAACTGAGCGCTAGACGTCCTCCGACTTCCAAAAGAAAGAATGACCACTACGCGGAACTCTCACGCCCACGTTGCATTAACGTAATGAGAACGGCACAAAGAGTCTCACCAGAACACAATTTTGCAGACAGAATGAACAACGTGTTAAGTTTGATCTCACGCAGAGACCGCCCCGTCTGTGACGAAACTAGCCTGGTGTCTGATCAGTGACAAATGACCAGTCAGGAAACTCTCGTTGTGCTTCGAGCGAGTAGTCTGGAAAATTGAGAAAAAAAGTTTTATCGAAGTAGAATAAAATCGTTCTATCGAAGTAGAATAAATTTTATAGTTCACAACACATAGTACAGGCATATTAATGTCGCTCAAAATCATGACAAATCTGTGCTTTCTGCGAGATTCATCTGAACAAAAGTTATTTATTCCAATTTTCACAAATCAATAATCTTCAGTGATATATGAAGATGTTTCGACTACATTTGTTTTTGGAATAATTATTGTTGAACTTTTACAGCCGGTGTCCGCAAGCTGGTGAATAATGTTTCTTGAAGTCTGATGAGTCAGACGTCCAAATCTGGCGAAACGTCAATTACAGGATCTCTGAGTTGGATATGGGTAGATTGTTGCACATTCAGGTTGTCATCTGTTTTTCAAAAGAGACTATTCACTGAAAAACATAACCTGAAAAAACGAAATCATAGGAAAAGATCTGCCACCCAGAACACAAATGTTTGAAATATGAAAAAAACATTCTCACTTTTTGTGATTTTTTTCTGGATAGAAATAATATTATTTTTTCAAAAACTTTCTTCCTATCCATCATTTCTGAATAATGTATAGCTCTGCACGTTACCAACGTCGCGGTGGAAGGTCACCAGGTCTGATGATCCAGTTCCCGAAAACTTCTACAGCTTTGATTCTGTTTTTTGTTCACATCAGAATCTCGTTCACGACGCTCTACAACTATGTAGGCTACAGTGCAGCAGCTCCAAATGAACGCTGAGGAACCTTGTGCTCACTACGTGAAATACTCTCACGTATCAAGTGACATTTCGCAATGACCATAAAAAATAAAATTATACAGTGGCTATTCATTTTCCAGCGAATGTAAAAAAACCAAATGTTCATGCCAGTTTTCAGCTATTTTCTGACTTAAAATTCATTGGTTCGAATGGGTATGCCAAGAAAATATCTCGTAATTTGTCGCTAACTAACGCATACGTGTACACGTTCAATAAATTGTAGGTATATTTTGGGAAACGCGCACTGACGGATAACGACATCACGCTTGGTATGACTCAGTATGAATAAATTATGGAACCGGCAATTATCTCACCAAATCCTTTGTATATTCAAGTGTCTAACTATTGATTAACCTTGAAGTTTTACCCCAATTCACTCATTTTTTGGTAATACTACCTTTTTTAAATCTTACTGAACCTTCCTCAGTTACGGACAAAGTTTTTTTCTTAATTTTTCTCGCGAAAAAACAGCACTTTGTCCTGAACGGAGCAATTTTCTAACAAAGGTCTTCAAAGTTACTATTACTATAATTGTTCGAGTTTTCATCGACTAATACTGGTCGTTATTGAAGTTCACGTATTTTTTATTTGTCATGAATGAATAATTGTTTATTTTTTTCCGGTACAAATTCAAATCAATTGGCGATTTCCACCAAATAATTAAAAAGTTCTTTTTTGCAGTTCAGCAGAATCGAGGCTGCTAACTGCAATATTCCAAAAAAACTTATTGCAAAGTCGATCAATACAGAAATTAACTCTGGTCCTCCAATTTCTTTTCACAAAATGACAGCTCCAAGTTCCGGAACAAAAATACAACAAGACACATCAATTACTTTTCAAAATCAGGACTGCTGATCTTTGGCTTGATTTTTGAAATGATGCGTCAAACAATCTCAGTTCTCTCTAGGGATGGGTGAATCGCCAGTCATTGGCTAACGATTGGCTATCCTCTTTTCATTAGCCAATTGGGTATTCAATTGGCAAAATGATGTCATCTGAACAACACCATCTTCAACGTCGAGAAGGATTAGAAAGCACAGCTCCTATCGGCGATTTGCCCATCCCTAATTCTCTCCCAAATGAAATCTTAATTATTTGATTTAAATTTCTCACAAATTTTCATAATCATATTTGAAAAGACCATTTATCCTCATTTCTCTCTTATTTTCTCACGTTCTGAAAATCTTTTCTCAAAGTTCCAGTTTTTAATGGATCGTCATTTACCAAGTCCAATAATAACTTGGCACGATTTTGCGTTTCATTTCTTCACCGCGAGCTAAAAAGGTTGTTAGCTTTTTTTAGAAACCTGCAAAATGTCTCTGGAGAGCTGAGCGTCAGCTAATGAGCAAAAATCTTCGTAGCCTCCACGTATTCTGCGTGGGCTCACTGTAGCTCTCAAAGTTGTACGACGCCGTAAACAAATCATCGCACGTTTTAATATCAAGAATTGACGTCGTTTCAGTTATGAGAAACTGACTCATCACAATTCGAAGAGCTACCACTTCAACGTCATGAACGGAAAACCACGAATCTCGAGTCGATAAAAAGGATACAACTGATTTCAAAATTTTGGGTAACACGGTATCGGACCGTGAATAGGGGACAGTTGTTCTGGACATCTGTTGCCCAATTACAACCCAACACCGGTCCATTCGCAGTCCATGGACCGGCACCAAATTGTAAATGCCTCGGACATCTGTCGCCTATTTACGAATGTGTTCGAAATTTTAAATTGATGTATGAAAATCTTTGGGAAAACGGTTCGATGAAACAGAATTTCATAAAACATGTTCTCACAAAAACAACTTGCGTGGACTTGTCTGGGATGTGGTAATTTCCAAAATTGTCAGTTATGTACTCATGAAAAAGAGAACCACGGAAAGGTGGATGAACGATTGACTGGTATTGGACTAACAAGAAAGATCCGTATTTACCTGATGATGCATCGGTATCGAATTGTATATTGGCTGACCAGATGGATCTAACGATCACTCGAGTGAGCGACAGTTGGACCAGGCGACCGATGAACTGGGCAACATATGGACCGGACGACAAATACACTTGGAGAAAGATAGACCGGGCGACCGATGGACTGGGCAACAGATGGACCGGACGACAAATACACTTGGAGAAAGATAGACCGGGTGACAGATGGACCGGGCGACAGATGGAGCGGGTGATGTGGCGAGAGATGAACCGTCGCTCGTTTATGATTCATTGCCTGTTATCCGAAGTTCTGGAGAGATATGTACCGATATGATTTCAGCAGATATGTGATCGTCATGACATGTTAACCCTCAAAATCAGAAAAGTCACATTGAATCTCACAACCCTCTAAGTGAATTTTTCACCTTTTTACCGTTTCTCATTGTTCCCAGTCACACTGAAAACGACAACAATGTAGTCGAATCCCGGAAGATAAGGAGCGACGGTGGCTCATTACGTCATCGTCGTCACACAACGTCGAGAGGCGTGGTGTTACCCCCCCCCCCCCCCCTGTTAGAAGAGATGCTTCCGATTGTTGACAACTCACGGAGAAACTGACGTGACCTAGTCCCAAGAAATTGAAGTGTCACGACTCGAAAAAGAAAGTGGACGTGGTTTTTTTTCAGAATTATTAGGTTGTCGATTAAGTCCCTGAATTTTTTGGGGTGTTTTCGAGTGCACATCCTGGCTTTCCTAGACAACAACCGCCCCCCTCCCTCAGTGGATTGTTATTATCGAGTCTTCTCCTTGCTAGTAGTCTAAGTGAGTCTTCACTCAGTTTCATTGATTGGTAATGGTAACCCTGTTTTTCCGTGGAAATTTTCGCGTCCGTCATGTTTTGCTATTTCTTCACGTTTCTGACTCCAACCAAAATGGAGCTAGGGATGGTCTTCATTAAACGTACAACTAGAATCTCCTCTCTGCTGGTACAGTCAACAAATCGTACACTTAAATAAATGAAAAGAGCTACAACCTCGAACATGTCCCAAGGTCAGGTCGTCGGTCTGAGATGATTATTGACTAGCTACTTGAAGCCGTGGAGGCTGAGCCATGTGTGAGTACTTGTGAATTGGAGCACATATTTGGCTCCAACCATTCCACAATTGCTGAAAACCTCAGGTCTGTCAACAAGAAAAAGACGCTCGAAAGATGGGTAACCCATGATATCACCAATTTTGATCGAATCCGAAGGGTCGACATGCCGATGTCTCTGCTCACCTCTCAACGCCGTTTTCAATGGCATAATCATATCATCTTTGGAAATAAAAAGAAGATAGTCCACTCTAATGTTGTACGGAAGACCGCTTGTGTAAATGCCGATTCCCCTGCTCCAGACGTTCCCAAAGCTGATTTTCATGGCAAAAAAATGATGCTCTAAGTCTGAAGGTCCGTTCGTGGTTTAGAGTATTGGAAGATCTCAAAGGCTAGTACTACTATAAACAGTGAATTCTATGTTCGTCAGTGACGAGCCCTCAAAGCTCATCTCATTTCTACTCGCGGAGCCGATGCGAAAATCTATCTTCAACACGACAACGCTCGACCCCACGTCGGCAAATTAACCAAGACTGAGCTACTCGGTTACGGTTGGATCGGCTTTCCTCACCCACCCAATAGTTTTGATCTAGCCCTATCTCATTTCTATATGGTCTTGGCCTCCAACGATATATAGATAGAAATAATTACGTTGATGTAGCCGAGGTCGAATCCGCGCTCCGCAACTTCTTCCAGTCATACGGCGAGACCTGGTATCGCCAAGGCATTGAGAAGCTACCCCAACGTTGAGAACAAGTCATAGATAGTGATGGCCAACATATATAATATCACCATTGTGCACTGTTGAGATAATGATAAAAGAAATTTTCTACAAAAAGTTCGGATACTTAATCGACAA
>OZ022249.1:13868926-13876102 GCA_963978915.1 Caenorhabditis parvicauda | reverse complement strand
ACGGCAATGGAGATTGTGCGGATTGCACCTGAGGCATGGAATTCTGTGTCAATAGGCTGAAATACAATACTTACATACTCATACAAAATGGCTCAGTGATACGTTCATTGAACATACTCACATAATTTTAACTTTTTCTCGATTTCCCAAAAAAAGATCTCGATTCCAAGCAAACTACAAGGGTGCGGCAGATATATTGAAACGTTTTTGCTGATGACTGCTGATTGTTAACGGAGTGCCAAGATCAAAAAAACCGAGTGGGGGTGGCGTTTCAAAAAAGGCGCGAATCATTCGATCGCAATCAATAGATTTAAATTTTCGGTCCGGATGACCGCTTTGCAGCCGTCTTCTGGTATTTTTGCCCATTTATTCCATGTATTCTGCTCAATTTTAGTCCTTAATGAATAAGAAAATTGTTGTTGAAGTGGTTGTAAGATATTTTGAGGAGACTAACCAGTATTGATGTCGAAATTGTAGTTGAGGTCTCGATTTGAAAACTTTGCAACTAAGCGATTTTTGACCGACCATCCTTGGTTGTCCCACCCCCGTTACGCCTACTTTTGGAATGGCCCGAATGTGTTACATCGTGTTGTTGTGATGAGAGTTTCAATTTTTCTATCTGTTTTTTCATTGACTGAGTTTTTAGAAATTTTTTTTCAATTATCGTCGTTCAACAAACTGTTTCCATGAAATCGTTGCTATATTATAATTTCAAGCTAAAAAAAACAACTTTACTGGAAAAAATACGTGATAATTTTTTTGAATTCCTTCACTTCAAATCACTTCAAATCCTCTGAATTTTTTCATAAATCTGTATTTAAAACATGAATCAGAGAAGCTAGCAATGTTTCGCAAATATTTCTAGGAGCAGTGACGGCTTTCATCGATTTGCAAAATTTTTATGAAATAATTTTAATATTTCAAGTATCTATCCTTGTACCAAATTGGATACAATTCCATCAAGTTTTTGAAAATTTATAACAATTTGATTGTGTTCCAATATTTCTGTCGCACCCTGTGAGAGAAGTCACTGATCTTACTGAAAAAAAACACAGACAAAGCTAGCTTCTCATTGTTGCATGACAGAATTGTTTTGCTGGTAGTGAAGTAATTCAATTTACTATAAATCATTTTTATGTACAGTAGCGTTGCAAGGTTTAGCAAGTTTTTTTTGCGGTTATAACTCGGGTCAAACTCGAGCGATCACCTTCTTCTCTGAAGAGTCTTCAAACAATAAGAAACATTTCGATAATAATAAAATGTGAGTTACCTTCTTTCTATACAACTTAAAACAGTTTTTCACAAAACAGTCCTATTTTCGTTCACTAGTTCATACAACTTTTTCAAATTTTTTTCTGTTTGTTCGCGAGCAGCGAAGAATGTTAAAAATGAAATAAAAAATACGGTCGTCGTCGGAAGTGTGTCCTGAACGCGTCAATGCGGCCTTGGCGCACTAACCGACGCGATTCGTTTTTTATTTTATTTTTTTCTCCTAAATTTTGTGCCGTTCTAATGTCTTGAAGTAGTGTTTCACACTGTATTAAATGTATTCAATATAAGAATATCATTATAATATTTGGCTCATTATTTCTCTCTGTTTTTGTGTTCAAAAAAAAGGTTTAATTACCCTAGTTGACAAATAACCCAGACTGGGAATGAACTACGCTCTCGCATACTGTTTCAAGCTTATTTTCATTCCGATTTTATGTTCGTTTTTCATAAGAAACATTTTCTTGAATAGAAAAATAAGTTTTCAGAAGCGGTTATGTCAAAAGATGTGCAGAATTCAGGCTCAATGACCCAGTCTAGCGAGATTCCTTGTAACAAGGATTCAGGCATACTTTTCTTTTATACTCTTCTGTTTCTCAAATGTTGATAGACATGTTTTCCGAGGTACGAAACACTCGTTAGGTTAAAACTGTACCACGACCATGACATTACTGGAGAATTATTCTGTCAGTAACGTTTTGTCACAGTAGCGTGGCAGTGCTTGAGATCGTCGTACTTCTGTGAAATGATGTACCACACAAAATTTCGATAGCAAAAACAAAACACATTATCTTTTCGTACATTTTTGTTGAGTTCCTTAGTCCTAACTACAGAAATAATGATCATTATGGTGACTCAACGGGCAGCATGTCTACGTGCCATTCATAAAATCAAAGCGACAGTTGCACAATCTGATTGAAAACACTGTATCATCACTAACAAAAACAGTTTAAACTTTGAATCGATGATTCACAGAAAGTTTTTCTGTAGTTAGCACTAGAGTTTTTGCTTACGCCAAATTCGCGGAAATATTCGTCATTAAAGTCGCCATATACTTACTTGGTTTCCGTCGGTTGTAATGTCCTCCTTGCGTACGATAAAGAATGAGAAAGAAGCATACTGAAGTTACAATTTTCAAAGAAGATATCGTTGTGTTCACGGCTGTTCACGAAATTTCCATTCAAACAAAAGCGCCGAACTTTGAATTATCGTTTCTTCCAAATTCGAAAAATCGTAATCGTTATTATCTAAATTTAAAAAAGACCAGAAGATTACAGAAAAACGTCTCATTTTGTTAGTGTTATAACGCGTGTCTTTTTGTTTGAACGATAACTTTGGAAAACGTACGCAAAAACGTTACTTTTTGTTTCATCAGAAAATATAGGAGACTTCCGAATGAACAGGCGACAGTGATACTAGATATTTGTTTCCCGCCAGAGGTTTATCGCAATTAAAAAAAATTGAAATTATTAATCAGATATCACACATTCCACGGAGTGCCAAGATCAAAAAAATCGAGTGCGGGTGGAGTTTCAAAAAAGGCGCGAATCAGTCTACCCCAATCAATAGATTCAAATTTTCGCTCCGGATGACCGCTTTGCAGCCGTCTTTTGGTATTTTTACCCATTTATTCCATGTATTCTGCTCAATTTTAGTCCTTAATGAACAAGAAAATTGTTGTTGAAGTTGTCGTAAGATATTTTGAGGAGACTAACCAGTATTGACAATCGAAAATGTAGTTAAGGTCACGATTTGAAAATTCTTTCAAGTAAGCGATTTTTGACCGACCATCCTTGGTTGTCCCGCCTCCGTTACGCCCACTTTTGGAATAGCCAAAAGTGTTACACAGTGCATTCCCTGACTTTGGTTGGAAAAATATGTAATTATTCCTTTCTGGCAAGACAATTGTCAAAGTATTCAACCCCAGACACACTTGTAGTGTTCACGTACGGGTTAACGTTCATTTCGAACTTCGATTTAAATGAAACTTACTGCTTCCATAATTCCGATAGTGGGTTGACAGAGCTTGCCATCTGCGCCGGTTGCGCAACACTGAAATTCTTTTTTTGAATTAACAGATAGATTTTTTGGTTCATATGGTTTATTATCGTTTTATCGGAAATTTTTACACTGCAATCCGCAGGCAATCAGAAATACGCACTATGATATATCAAAATACGTACAAGTTACGGAACTTCCCTAAAAAACTGTATCTGGATATGCCAAATTAAGAGCGAGATATGGAAAATTTCCGCTATCGAGTGGCGAGAATTTTTGTTTGATCTTCTAATTATTTTGATCTGTTGAATGTTATTCCAGTATCTCGAAATTGATACAAAAATTTTGTGACACGATGTCACAAGTTTGATACCTGCCCTCTTTCATCTCATTTTTGCAAAAATTGTCTTTCCAGTGGAAGTTAATGCGATAAGAACAGATACTACCGTTTCTCCTAGTTCATTCCCAATTTCACTGAGTCCAACCTCGATCAGTTGCGGACTTGCCGCTGGTTGGAAATGACAAGATGTTCCAAGACATGTCCTGATACGTACTAAATTTCCTCGCGCAATAAAACTTCCATATCTTCGCCCTAACTCTAGCATTTGCCTCTGTTTTGAAAATTATGGAGAAGATACGTAAAAAATTGTCGTTTCACTGATTTTCTGCGTACTTTTGATTGCCTGAGGCTGGTTGGAAATGGCTAGATGTCTCAAGATATAGCATGATGCGTACTAAATTTTATAGCGACACAAAACTTCCATATCTTTGCCCCAACTCTAGCATTCGCCTCTTTTCCGAGAGTTAAGGAGAAGATACGTAAAAAATGGCCGATTTACGAATTTTTTGCGTACTTCTGATTGCCTGAGATTCAAAGCTAAGACAACCCGTAGCACAACCGTTGTGCTTTAGTACGGGTTGATGTTCGTTTTCAACACTTATTAAAAATTTAAACTTTCAACAAAAGAGCTACTTCCAACAACTCAAACTTACTTATTCCATAGATGCAGTGCGGGGTTATCAAGAGCAAGCACTGGGGCTTGTGAAGAACTGCTGAAATTTTTCTGTTGAATAATTAGACAGATGTTTTGGTTTTTGCGGTTCAATGCCAATTGATCGGAAGTTTTGGAAAAATTTATCAGCTCTCACGGATTTTCCGACCTTGGATGGAATTTTCATGTCAGTACTTTATTCTGACAAGACAACTCGAAGCACACCCGTAGAAATTTTTTTGACTTTACACAAAAATTACTTTTAACAAATTCAAACTTACTTCTGGGAAAACTCCAATGCCATTGGGGCTTGTGCTGCAACACTGAAATTCTCCTTTTCAGTCATTAGATAGTTGTTACGATTTTTGCTGTTCAATGCCAATTCATCGAAAGTTTTGGGAACATCCAATTGCAATTCAATTCCAAAACGATTCGTGAGACACCCACGGTGCTCGAGTACGGATTGATTTCCATTTTCAACCCTGATTCCAATGAAAATTGTATTACACTTTCTACTAAACAATTATTTCCAACAAATTCAAACTCACTGCTGCATGAACTCAACTGTCCAGTCATTGACGTTTCTCGGCGGTGCCGGTGTCGCCACACTAAAATTTTTTTCTCTGAATCATCGGATAGATGTTTCGCTTTTTTCGGTTCAATACCAGTTCATTCCATCAAAAATTCCAAAAAATTGATCAGATTTCACATAGACTCCAATCTTCGGTGAAATTCTCATTTTAGTATCTTGTTTTGGCAAGACAACCCTTAGCACAACTGTAGTGTTTCAGTACGGATTGATCTTCGTTTCCAACACTGATTAAAAATTAAACTTTCAACAAAAAAGCTACTTCCAAAAACTCAAACTTACTTATTCCATAGATGCAGTGCGGGATTATTAAGAGCAGGCACTGGGGCTTGTCTAGAACTGCTGAAATTTTTCTCTTGAATAATTGGATAGATGTTTCGCTTTTTTCGGTTCAATACCAGTTCATTTCATTAAAAATTCCAAAAAAATTGATCAGATTTCACATAGACTCCAATCTTTGGTGAAATTCTCATTTTAGTATCTTGTTCTGGCAAGACAATCCGTAGCACAACTGTAGTGCTTCAGTACGGATTGATCTTCGTTTCCAACACTGATTAAAAATTAAACTTTCAACAAAAAAGCTACTTCCAACAACTCAAACTTACTTATTCCATAGATGCAGTGCGGGGTTATCAAGAGCAAGCACTGGGGCTTGTGAAGAACTGCTGAAATTTTTCTGTTGAATAATTAGACAGATGTTTTGGTTTTTGCGGTTCAATGCCAATTGATCGGAAGTTTTGGAAAAATTTATCAGATCTCACAGACCCTCCTCCTTGGATGGTATATTCATGATACTACTTTGTTCTGGCAAGACAACTCGTAGTTCAAATGAAAAGTTTTTTGACCCCACAAAACAATTACTTTTTACTAATTAAAACTCACTTCAGAAAAGCTCCGTAGTTGATAAAATCTGCTACAGGTACTGGTGTAGCTCCACTGAAATTTCCCTTGAATCATAGATGTTTCGATTTTTATTTCTGTGGAACAAAACATTCGTAAGACACTTAACCAGTCAAACCAACGACGGAAGTGCAAAAAATTCTACAAATTAACTAACATGGGATTTATACCAAACGGAACAATAACTTTGCAGCTAGTACCTGGTGGAACGAAAACTATTATTGACCGGTTTGATACAGTTTTTAGACAATGAAGACTTTTGAATACTGAATGAATTCAGGATTTTTTCAAATAAACAGATCTTCATCGTGAATGTGTGAAAATTGTTTAAGACGTCACTTTCAATTCGTTAGAGTTACCAGATTCGCGATTTCTCCGTTATGTGAAATTTAAACCAAAACAAGTGTCGTTACACAGTTTCTCACATTTTCAGATCGGAAAAAGTACAAAACTCACAGGTTCGTATGATCTGACAGGAGTCGATCTACTCCAAATGAGGTGCTTGAACTTGGGCTGACCTCTTGCTGCATCATGCTCGAACTTGGGCTGATCTCCGTAGCTGGCGTTCTGAACTCACACATTTTGGTGGGAGAAAGTTGTGAGTAGGAGTACAATTTTGTTATAAATGTGTTAAATTTATTTGAAGTTCATATCGAGACTATCATTTTTCTGACAAGTTCAAAAACCTGAGAACGAATAATATAATTTACATTTTTATTTTCAGTTTTTTTTCAATTTTTGTCTCACTTCTTCGTTTCCTATATTTCTTTTTTTCCCTTCCCTCTCTCTCTCTCTCTCTCTCTCTCTCTCTCTCTCTCTCTCTCTCTCTCTTTCATCTTTCTCTTTTATCTTTTTCTTATTCTCTATTCTTCTTTCTCTCTTCCTTTCCTTCTTTCGCCTCTTCCTCTCATTCGCGAGCTTTCACTCTCTCATCTACTATTCTTTTTCTGTCATCTATTAAAATTCCCTCACAATTGAGCATGCTGTTTTGGAGTTATTCGCTCAACTTTGCAGCGTGATCTCGAATGATTAACCTGGAGAAACACAATGTATACTACTCACGCATTCAATTCTTCCTTTCTCCCGGCTGTTTGCATCTGATAGACTGCATGGTCAGTCGCTTGAGTCTCATAGAGAGCCATATTATTTGCTTGCATCTGGTAGGCTGCCAGATTATTCATTTGTATCTGGTAAGCTGCCAAATTAAATTCTCCTATCTGATGAGCTGCCAAGTCAATTGCATGGATCTGTCCAGCTTCCGGGTCAGTTTCTTGAATCTGATCAGTCGTTGATTCAATTGCTTCAAGTTGATTTGTTTCCTGGATCGTCTTTGGGTCTTCTCTGCAAGTAGGTTTCTGAGTTTATGAATTTTCATGAAATAAAAGTCTGTAATGAATATTTCTAATCAAAATAACTTTCACTCACTGT
>OZ022249.1:13856426-13863926 GCA_963978915.1 Caenorhabditis parvicauda | reverse complement strand
TATGTCATCGTATTGAATGTTAGAGTGCTCCCTGAATTTTCGCGTATAATAGAGTTTGTGCACACGGGTGATGGTAGAATAAATCAGAAACCTGATGTTTTCCGGAAGAATCTGTGGTCTGCACCCAATACAAAATCAAATTTCTCAGCAATTTAAAATTTAGTTTGACTTTTTGGGTTGAATTTGGAAGGAAGTTTTTTTTTCAAATTTGATTTTTTCATTAATCAATGCTTGTCTGCATCTTGAATACTTACATTTTTCTCAGGTTGAGTACTATCGAAGAGTTTTTCCGGTGACACAAGAAAGTAGTTGTTCTATTTAATTTTTTAATTAATTGTTTCCGGAAAAAAATAGTTTTACAGTCATATGAATGAAAGGAACTTCTTTTGGCTTCAGAACATCAAACAGTATAGGTAATTAGTCATTTTGAATGAAAAGTTATTTGAATCTCCAACTTTTTTGCATGTGCAAATTTACTACTGTATTAGGTTGTCGATTAAGTATCCGAATTTTTTGTAGAAAATTTCATTTATCATTATCTTAACAATGCACAATGGTGATTTTATATATATTGGCTATCAGCATCTATGACTTGTTACCAACGTTGTGCTAGCTTCTCAATGCCATTGCGACACCAGGTCTCGCAGTATGACTGGAAGAAGTTGCGGAGGTGGGATTTGACCTCGACTACATCAGCGTAATTATTTTCATCTTTACATCGTTGGAGGCCAGAAACCATATTGAAATAAGAAAAATCTTGATCAAAACTATAGGGTAGGTGAGATAGAAGGGTCCAACCGTAATCGAGTAGCTCAGTCTTGGTTAATTTACTAACATGGAGTTAAGCGCTGTCATGTTGAAGATAGATTTTTGCATCGGCTCCGCGAGTAGAAATGAGATGAGCTTTGAGGACTCGTAGCTGACGAACATAAAGTTCATTGTTCATAATAGTACTAGCCTTCAAGATCTCCCAATACTATATGCCACGAACGGACCACTAGACGGAGAGCATCACTTTTTTTGCCATGAAAATCAGCTTTGGGAACGTCTGGAGCAGGGGAATCGGCATTTAAACAAGCGGTCTTCCGTACAACATAAGAGTAGACTATCCACTTCTTATCTTTAGTGATGATGTGATCCTGCCATTGAAGACGGCGTTGAGAGGTGAGCAGAGACATCGGCATATCGACCCTCCAAATTTGATCAAAATCGGTGATACCATAAATTATCCATCTTTCGAACGTCTCTTTCTTGTTGATAGACCTGAGTCTCTCAGCAATTGTGGAATGGTTGAAGCCAACTGTTGGCTCCAGTTCACGAATACTCACACGTGGCTCAGCCTCCACGGCTTCAAGTAGCTAGTCAATAATCATCTCAGACCGACGACCTGACCTTGGGACATGTTCGAGGTTGTAGCTCTTTTCATTTATTTATGTGTAAAATTTGTTGAATGTACCAGCAGGAAGGAGTATTCAGTCGTACGTTTAGTGAAAACCATCCCTGGCTCCCTTTTGGTTGGAGTCATAAACGTGAAGAAATAACAAAACATGACGGACGCGAAAATGTCCGCGGAAAAACAGCGTTACCATTTCCAGTCAATGGAACTGAGTGAATACTCACTCAGACTACTAGCAAGGGGAAGGCTCGACAATAATAATCCACTGAAGGAGAGGGGCGGTTGTGGTCTTGGAAAGCCAGGATGTGTACTCAAAAACACCCCGAAAAATTCGGGGACTTAATCGACAACCTAGTAGGTTGATGCACTCAAAATTTCCGATTTCCAAATGTGAACTCTGACCCTTCCTCTCTGCGGTTGACCGCGACAATAACCATTTAGCTCTACAATATAAACAACTTCCCCCTCCTTCTTATCAGTCGCAGTACCACAACCTACTACGATCAATCTAGTTCCCACAATGCCCTGTCTTTCCCACCCATACAGATTTCACAAACGCAACTCATTTTTATTTCTCTCCCTATCTGGCACAAAACCACCCAAGACCCATTGCAAACTGGTCCTAGTTGTATATCCCCAGGAATCATTCTCCGAGCGTACAGTACGCAAAAGATCCAAATAAATCGAGGCTCCCAACTACAATCTCGAAACCGAGGAGAGGTCGCAACCCGTATGAGCGATCGATTTGGATTGACTGAGCCGCGCCGTCGTGTGCAAACGAACGCACTAAAACATCTGTGAGGATTTGACCCCTCGCCCCAGATCAAAACTTTAGTAGATTTTCAGCGCGCCAATGATTGTCATCACCTGTCCCCCTTTTTATTTGTAACCTTCATTTGTTTCCCTTACTTGTTTTTTCATCCTCCTTTTTCTCTAATACGTTAATTTGGTTAAAATAACCCTAGCTTGAGTTTGAGATTCACTCGACTGGGTCAATAAATGTTCATTATCAAAGAGCATTCTACCACAAAGACATAAGATCATGTTTTTGCATAGTCGAAGGGGAGCCATTCGTATGTAGTATTTTTTGAATGAGTATATTGATTTCAGAACGATATTTTTGGAATGGATAAGTTTACTGACCTTGGTGAATTTTCCGCGACAACTGTAACGTTTTCGTTGGTGGTGCCAAAGGTCTGGACATCGTTGGTACTACTGAATCTTTTTGTAACAAACAAATTTTTTTACATTTTTTCTTATTGATTTTTTGTTTGAATTATTTGTTGATTCAAAGAAATGTAGAAAGACATTCAGTCAAGAGAGTTTTCGAATACTTTCATTCAGAAAAAAATCACTAACCCTGATGATGCTTCTTCTCCAACTCCCAAGCTCAGGTTGACATCGCTGCAAAGTTCGACGACGGTCGGCTTGCTGAATTTGAATGAATCAGATGAATAATTCTCAATTTCATAAATCAATATAATAACTCACCTCATTGAAATCTCATCCACAAATGCAGAACCGTTGACAGCGTTGCCATTAGTCTGGGACTTGTCAGCATCTCTGAATATTTTTGTGTTCCAACTTGTTTTTTAAAAATATTGACTGGTCTAACCAAACTTTTTCATACGATAGAAAAAATCTACATTTCTTAAAAATAACGTCTCATGACTACGAAAGATGTCTTATGTATCATCATGGAAAGAGAAAGGCACTGACCCATGAGACTCTACTTCTCCTGTAATCGATGTCAGATTGGTCACGGCAACAATGTCGACGTTGGTGGCAGCGACTTCGGCTTTGTCGTCATTCTGGACCTCATCGGTGTTTCTTAATTCTTTTTCATTACAGAAGTTATCCCAACCTCCGAGAATTTTCAAAATTATTTAATTTAAAAAGTCTCTAACCCTGATGAGCCTTCTTCTCCAACTCTGAACTCCAACATGTTGACATCTTCGTCAAGTTCGATGACTGTCGGATCGCTTAAAGTAATAGTAACAAAGATAAATCATAATATATTATATTAATAATGATAGAAAAAGGGGACCGCCCCCTTTGCCCCGCCTAGGCATGGGCATATTGCCAATGATTGGCAGTCGATTGGCAATGCCTCTTTTCCATTGCCAATCGCATTGGCAGTCGATTGGCAATGCAATTGGCAATGGGCTTGAATTTTGATTTCTCGGCCTTCTCGACGTTGACGATGGTTCAGATGACCGAATTTTTGCTTATGGTGATGTCGTCTTCAGGAATTTAAAATCTGATGTAACATCCGAATCCGACGTCGTCGTCGACGACATCGTAGGTGACGTCGTCGATGACGTCGTCGAAAAATTTTTTTTTGAAAATTGAAATTTTTTCTCTGAATTTATTTTAGAATCTGATATTCGATTCTGACGTCGTCGTCGACGACATCGTAGGTGACGTCGTCGATGACATCGTCGAAAAAAAATTTTTTTTTGAAAATTGAATATTTTTCTCTGAATTTATTTTAAAATCTGATATTCGATTCCGACGTCGTCGTCGACGACATCGTAGGTGACGTCGTCGAAAAAATTTTTTTTTGAAAATTGAAATTTTTTCTCTGAATTTATTTTAGAATCTGATATTCGATTCTGACGTCGTCGTCGACGACATCGTAGGTGACGTCGTCGATGACATCGTCGAAAAAAAATTTTTTTTGAAAATTGAATATTTTTCTCTGAATTTATTTTGAAATCTGATATTCGATTCCGACGTCGTCGTCGACGACATCGTAGGTGACGTCGTCGAAAAAATTTTTTTTTGAAAATTGAAATTTTTTCTCTGAATTTATTTTAGAATCTGATATTCGATTCTGACGTCGTCGTCGACGACATCGTAGGTGACGTCGTCGATGACGTCGTCGAAAAAATTTTTTTTTGAAAATTGAAATTTTTTCTCTGAATTTATTTTAGAATCTGATATTCGATTCTGACGTCGTCGTCGACGACATCGTAGGTGACGTCGTCGATGACATCGTCGAAAAAAAATTTTTTTTTGAAAATTGAATATTTTTCTCTGAATTTATTTTAAAATCTGATATTCGATTCCGACGTCGTCGTCGACGACATCGTAGGTGACGTCGTCGAAAAAATTTTTTTTTGAAAATTGAAATTTTTTCTCTGAATTTATTTTAGAATCTGATATTCGATTCTGACGTCGTCGTCGACGACATCGTAGGTGACGTCGTCGATGACATCGTCGAAAAAAAAATTTTTTTTGAAAATTGAATATTTTTCTCTGAATTTATTTTAAAATCTGATATTCGATTCCGACGTCGTCGTCGACGACATCGTAGGTGACGTCGTCGAAAAAATTTTTTTTTGAAAATTGAAATTTTTTCTCTGAATTTATTTTAGAATCTGATATTCGATTCTGACGTCGTCGTCGACGACATCGTAGGTGACGTCGTCGATGACGTCGTCGAAAATATTTTTTTTTGAAAATTGAAATTTTTTCTCTGAATTTATTTTAGAATCTGATATTCGATTCTGACGTCGTCGTCGACGACATCGTAGGTGACGTCGTCGATGACATCGTCGAAAAAAAATTTTTTTTTGAAAATTGAATATTTTTCTCTGAATTTATTTTAAAATCTGATATTCGATTCCGACGTCGTCGTCGACGACATCGTAGGTGACGTCGTCGGAAAAATTTTTTTTTGAAAATTGAAATTTTTTCTCTGAATTTATTTTAGAATCTGATATTCGGATCTGACGTCGTCGTCGACGACATCGTAGGTGACGTCGTCGATGACATCGTCGAAAAAAAAATTTTTTTTGAAAATTGAATATTTTTCTCTGAATTTATTTTGAAATCTGATATTCGATTCCGACGTCGTCGTCGACGACATCGTAGGTGACGTCGTCGAAAAAATTTTTTTTTGAAAATTGAAATTTTTTCTCTGAATTTATTTTAGAATCTGATATTCGATTCTGACGTCGTCGTCGACGACATCGTAGGTGACGTCGTCGATGACATCGTCGAAAAAAAATTTTTTTTTGAAAATTGAATATTTTTCTCTGAATTTATTTTAAAATCTGATATTCGATTCCGACGTCGTCGTCGACGACATCGTAGGTGACGTCGTCGAAAAAATTTTTTTTTGAAAATTGAAATTTTTTCTCTGAATTTATTTTAGAATCTGATATTCGATTCTGACGTCGTCGTCGACGACATCGTAGGTGACGTCGTCGATGACATCGTCGAAAAAAAATTTTTTTTTGAAAATTGAATATTTTTCTCTGAATTTATTTTAAAATCTGATATTCGATTCCGACGTCGTCGTCGACGACATCGTAGGTGACGTCGTCGAAAAAATTTTTTTTTGAAAATTGAAATTTTTTCTCTGAATTTATTTTAGAATCTGATATTCGATTCTGACGTCGTCGTCGACGACATCGTAGGTGACGTCGTCGATGACATCGTCGAAAAAAAATTTTTTTTTGAAAATTGAATATTTTTCTCTGAATTTATTTTAAAATCTGATATTCGATTCCGACGTCGTCGTCGACGACATCGTAGGTGACGTCGTCGAAAAAATTTTTTTTTGAAAATTGAAATTTTTTCTCTGAATTTATTTTAGAATCTGATATTCGATTCTGACGTCGTCGTCGACGACATCGTAGGTGACGTCGTCGATGACATCGTCGAAAAAAAATTTTTTTTTGAAAATTGAATATTTTTCTCTGAATTTATTTTAAAATCTGATATTCGATTCCGACGTCGTCGTCGACGACATCGTAGGTGACGTCGTCGAAAAAATTTTTTTTTGAAAATTGAATTTTTTTCTCTGAATTTATTTTAGAATCTGATATTCGGATCTGACGTCGTCGTCGACGACATCGTAGGTGACGTCGTCGATGACATCGTCGAAAAAAAATTTTTTTTTGAAAATTGAATATTTTTCTCTGAATTTATTTTAGAATCTGATATTCGATTCTGACGTCGTCGTCGACGACATCGTAGGTGACGTCGTCGATGACATCGTCGAAAAAAAATTTTTTTTTTGAAAATTAAATATTTTTCTTTGAATTTATTTTAGAATCTGATATTCGATTCTGACGTCGTTGTCGACGATGTCACCAACGATATCGTCGACGACGTCGTCGAAAAAATTTTTTTTTTTCAAAAAAGTCAAATGTTGTTAGGGTTCACTACAGAATGTGACATCTGATTCTGACGACATTGTCGATGACATTGTTAGTGATATCGTCCACAATGTCATCGAAATCTGTTATCAGATTCTATGACAACTTCTGAAAATTTCGAATTTTTCTCGAAAAAAAAATTTTTGACGACGATTTCACCGACGACTTTGTTGGAATCGGGTATCAGATTCTACAACACATCCCGACAACATTTGACTTTTTTCAAAAAAAAAATTTTTTTTCGACGATGTCATCGACGACGTCACCTACGATGTCGTCGACGACGACGTCAGAATCGAATATCAGATTCTAAAATAAATTCAGAGAAAAATATTCAATTTTCAAAAAAAAATTTTTTTTTCGACGATGTCATTGACGACGTCACCTACGATGTCGTCGACGACGACGTCGGAATCGAATATCAGATTTTAAAATAAATTCAGAGAAAAATATTCAATTTTCAAAAAAAAATTTTTTTTCGACGATGTCATCGACGACGTCACCTACGATGTCGTCGACGACGACGTCAGAATCGAATATCAGATTCTAAAATAAATTCAGAGAAAAAATTTCAATTTTCAAAAAAAAATTTTTTCGACGACGTCATCGACGACGTCACCTACGATGTCGTCGACGACGACGTCAGAATCGAATATCAGATTCTAAAATAAATTCAGAGAAAAAATTTCAATTTTCAAAAAAAAAATTTTTTCGACGACGTCACCTACGATGTCGTCGACGACGACGTCGGAATCGAATATCAGATTTCAAAATAAATTCAGAGAAAAATATTCAATTTTCAAAAAAAAATTTTTTTTCGACGATGTCATCGACGACGTCACCTACGATGTCGTCGACGACGACGTCAGAATCGAATATCAGATTCTAAAATAAATTCAGAGAAAAAATTTCAATTTTCAAAAAAAAAAATTT
>OZ022249.1:13848926-13851426 GCA_963978915.1 Caenorhabditis parvicauda | reverse complement strand
GTCTTGAAAACGCGGGTTAAGCAAAAAAAATGGAGATTTCACGGGTGTGGAAAGTTTCGCACTCCTGATTTTCTAGCACTGCATCATATCTATACAGTGTATTGTAAAGTTTGATAACACTGTGTTTTTGAAAGCGCTTATAAACAGAAAGAATGCACTCACTGAGGATTTTGCTCGTAGGTGTCGTCCTCAATCTCCAACTTTGGGCTCGATTTTTGGCACATCTTTTCTGAAATAATTCATATTTGTTCAACTCCATTTTTCATGATGTTTTTGTCTCAAATTGAATTGTCACCCACCTTGGCTTCCTTGCTCTAGGCTTGCGGGTTTTCGGGGGTAACATCCATGGTTTTAAAGCCGTTTTGTTTTTCGAGAGGTCTTCAGACGAGCGGATCTTGGCTCGTTGTAAAAGTAGTCTCCACGGTTGATCATCTCGAAAATCTGAACTGCAACAGTATAGTTGAGACAGATTTGTGAACAAGGAGAGGAACAAGAAACAATGAGAAAAGTGTTTGAGGATTTTTTTTCTGAAGAAGAGAGAGATTAAAGAACTGACGGTGCGCTACTGTTTGATCTCAATTCAGGAATTAATGAACATTAAAAACTGAGAAGTAAATTTTCAGTTCTTGTCCATCAGATTCCTTTGAGATGAAATCTTTGGGGACAAATGAACAAATATACATAGAAACAAGGTTTTTGAGCGCAAAATGTATACCAAGGAGTTATTTTTCACTAGCAACTGAAATCAAGATAGGGTGAAGTATCTTTGATAGTGGCTTTTGTGAAAAAAAACATTATCGGAAATGAACATTGTATTTGAAAGATGGAAGAAATGTTCAGACAATTGTGACGGTGGTTTTATCAATTCATAATAGATTCCAAATGGATTCAGAAAGCATAATGTATGCTATATCAATCATTGATTCATATTGTAATGTATGGAGATGGAAAAAGTATTGTGGCAAACGGTGGTTACAAAAATTCTGTTAAAAAACCGGTAGTTTCACATTTACTTTTTTTTAAATTCATCATCACCGTTATTCTTTTGATAATGGTTCTTCAAATTCTAACAGATCCGTTAGTCATGAAATTATTGGGTTTCTCAGTGAACCTTCTTTTTGTATCTTTCACATACTTTCGCCTTCCGGAAATAAACTATTTATCTATCTATCTAACTATAATTCTTTATTTAATCGAAAAATTTGCTTAAAATAATTCAATATTTTTTGATACCCACTTTTGTTTGAAAAAAAGCAATGTTGAACAAGAATTATACAAAAATATCGTAGTTTCACTGTTTCTGTCTTGTTTTTGACGGAACTATTGAATGTTTCACTACAGATTCTTTCAAAGTTAACAAATTCGATATTTGTCGGTTTTTTTACTCTTAACATAACCGATAACGAATAACTCAACTACTTAACCCTCTCTATAAAGTGAGTATTCGTTGTAAAAATACAAAAAATAATGAGTTGAATTTATCGAATGGTCCATTTCGAACCCACCCCTAATGTGTAACACACTTCCCAGTTTTTTTTAGAAAGTACATTGATATTTCAGAGAAATTAATCAAAACTAAATCCAACATTTAACTTTAGTAAACTGGTTGATAAGCTAATTACGTTGATTGGGGGATGTCAAGAAAATCATTAAAACACTACCTAACTCCAAATTATTTTCTGACATCCCTCAGAGTCTACTTTGATTGTGGCCAGTTCTGGCCACTTCTCCAACTCATTTCTTAAAATTTAGACATACCACTGAAAATTCAACCAACGGTATCTACAGTCTACAACAGTTCTGGATTCATGCAGAGATGAGTTCCTCCTATTCTATTCTGTCTTCAATTACTAAACCTTGTTCTATTATTTGTTGGGAACCTTCCTAAATTACGGTCGAATACAATTTGCCAGACTACTGGTTGGAATTGATCTGAATATCCTGGTCGAACAACTAACACCAATGTTCTACCACTACTAACAATCATATTCAGGTTCCTTTCTTTCTGGTTATGTTACAAACTTATCCAACGTACTTTTTGCTAAGATCGCACAACTGTTCTGACCGGAGCAGCTTTTTAAAAGATTCTCCTACGGTTTCCCACGCCCATTATCTGTGCTCATGGCGACTATTGCTGGTCGTCACGAAGCTTAAAAACTTCATTTTCAAAAACTAAGTTATTGTTATTAACGTTGAATTTGGACAGATTGGTCAATCAATTTCAACCGTGAGAATATATTGATATCTGCGAATAAAACGACAACTGATAATATGAAATTAGTTAAGAAAGTATCCAACTCATTCGGCTCGCGTGATTTTTCACTAGACTTCACAGACTCACACTTGGGAGCTTTGACAACAATTGTGAAACAGTTCAGAATAAATTTGGCCTAGTTAGCATTCTTCATAAAATGAAGAAGTTTTTTACTAGCACAGTATTAGTTTCAAGAACAAAACATAATTTCTGTATAATTTTTGTTTCCGGTTTTTATCTCTTTGG
>OZ022249.1:13803019-13835519 GCA_963978915.1 Caenorhabditis parvicauda | reverse complement strand
AGAGAGAGAGAGAGAGATAGAGAAAGAGAGAGGAAGAGAGAGAGGAAGAGAGAGAGAAATAAATATGTCGTAAGACTAACCAGTCGAAGATGAATTGAAGACGGTAAGTTGAAGGAGGAGAGATATTCAGTACTAGTAACCGTTCAAACTCGGATGCCGGAAAACAAAGAAGTCGGTTTCTTTGATGTGGCCCAAGAGTTGTCTAGTTGCACCTTCAGGCTGATGTGATTGCCTTATTGATTAGTGCGTTCATAGTGGAGCAGAAACTCTACAGCAAATTTACCAAATTAGCCAAATGGCACACAGAAAACATAAACGGTATACAATGAATCCACCTCATTCGTCGTTGAGAAAATTGTCGGCTTTTTACATCATGGAAAATACAAACTAACTATGAGTACTCGCTGATGCTAACGTAAGTGAGTCAGAGAAGGCAGAGGTTATCGGGTCAGGTGAGCTGGAATTGTGTGAAGTTGTTCGCTGCTCTTCACTCCACCATGAACTCTGGAAACGAACGTAAATGTAGATAGATCATAACCAACCACTATACATTTGATCGTTATGAGTCAATGTTGTAGCGTTTCTATCATCTTGAGAGATACAAACTAACCTGAAGCCTTTGCTGACGCTGATTAGAGTGGACAAAGTTAAGAGAACGCGTGGGGCAGAGGACCTGAAATGAGGGAATGAGTATGTTCAGATGCGCAAAATATTTTGTTGTGAAGAGTTGTTAAAAAGTTCGTCATGAGGAGCGCAAATTGTTTTCAAACGTTTGTTTTCCACTTCCCTTCCGCTTGCATACTGTATCTCGCTTAGTTTTGAGAAAGAGGCGGTACGAAGGAAACGGTTGCAAGCACAACATGGTAGATGAAAGAGAAAGTGAGAGAGAGAGAGAGAGAGAGAGAGAGAGAGAGAGAGAGAGAGAGAGAGAGAGAAAGGAGAGAGAGAGAGAGAGAGAGGAGAGAAAGAGAGAGAGAGAGAGAGAGAGAGAGAGAGAGAGAGAGAGAGAGAGAGAAAGTGAGAGAGAGAGAAAGAGAGAGAGAGAGAGAGAGAGAGAGAGAGAGAGAGGAGAGAGAGAAAGAGAGGGAGAAGGAGAAGAAGAAGGAGAAGAAGAAGGAGAGGGTTATAGAGAGAGAGCGGGAGAGTGAGAGAGCAGGAGAGCGGGAGAGCGAGATGAGGCGAGAGAGTAAGAGCGCGAGAGAGAGCGAGAGAGCGAGAGAGCAAATAGTGAGAGAGTGAGAGAGAGAGAGAGAAAAAGAGAGAGAGGAGAGAGAGAGAGAGAGAGAGAGAGAGAGAGAGAGAGAGAGAGAGAGAGAGAGAGTGAGAGCGGGAGAGCGGGAGAGCGGGAGAGCGGGAGAGCGGGAGAGCGGGAGAGCGGGAGAGCGGAAGAGCGGGAGAGCGGGAGAGTAAGAGAGTAAAAGAGCGAGAGAGCGAGAGAGCGAGAGAGTGAAAGAGTGAGAGAGCGAGAAAGCAAGAAGGTGAGAGAAAGAGCGAGAGAGCAAGAGAGCGGGAGGAGCGATAGAAAGAGCGAGAGAAAGAGCGAGAGAGCGAGAGAAAGAGCGAGAGAAAGAGCGAGATAGTGAAAGAGAGAGAGAGAGAGAGAGAGAGAGAGAGAGAGAGAGAGAGAAATTTTGAATTAATGGTACTTTTGGAGATTACTGTGTTGTTTTGACAGAGTCGGAAGAGAGAAATTGAGTGTTTTGGATCACGTTTTTTTGAAGAGTCGGAAGAGAGAAATTGAGTGTTTTGGTATCACGTTGTTTTGGATCACAATGACGTTTTTATCGATACGTGCATAATGATCACAACGCCCTACAGCCTACAGCGTTTCGATAATGTTGCATTGTGGCTTAGTGTTCTTACAAATAAACTTGTCCCCTTGAAGTATGTCAAGACCTTGACTTTTCATATTGAGGAACGCACTAGCATCGTTTGATTTTGAGCAAAATATGTATGTATGAGGTGTTAGGAGGGACGTTACTCTTTGTCTCACTCGTCCACAACCAGATGTTTCAACCTGTCGACTAGAACAGATAGAAATTTTGGGTTCTCGCATAAAGAGCGTGGTGAAGATGGAGGTGCTGACACTCAATCTGTAGAATAAAAATGTCCTCTGTTGAAAGAAGAAAAATTTCTATCGAAAAAAATAAGATTGGTTTTCAACAGATTGAATGGATTATACGAAAAATTGGCTGTTTGGAAAGCATGTTCTTGGTCAGTTTGTGTGATGGCTCTCTCTCTCTCTCTCTCTCCTCTTTTCTCTCTCTCTCTCTCTCTCCCCATCTCTCTTTCTCTTTTTTTTCTCTCTCTCTCTCCCTCTCTTTCTCTCTCCCTATCTTTCTTTCTCTTTTTCTCTCTCCCCCCTCTCTCTCCTCTCACTCTCTCTCTCTCTCTCTCTCTCTCTCTCTCTCTTCTCTCTCTCTCTCTCTCTCCCCATCTCTCTTTCTCTTTTTTTCTCTCTCTCTCTCTCCCTCTCTTTCTCTCTTCCTATCTTTCTTTCTCTTTTTCTCTCTCTCCCCCTCTCTCTCTCACTCTCTCTCTCTCTATCTCTCTCTATCTCTCTATCTCTCTCTATCTCTCTCTATCTCTCTCTATCTCTCTCTCTTTCTTTCTCTCACCCTCTCTTTCTCATGAAGAACTGAAAACAAAGTAATTTTGGAATCTCTCCAAAAGTTTCCAACAGTAACTATCGTTTTTTTGTCCGAAAACTGAGATAGCAGACGTGAAAATAGAATGCAATACGAATTTATGGCGAGGAATGGTATGCTCAATCTATATGATGCCGTCATTGTATTAGTGTTTTGCATATGTGATTGCTTTTGAACAAATATGCCTTCCGTCCCGAAGAATATTGAACAGAAACGAGGGACTGCACAACCTGGCTGGATAGTTAGTTTGGCGTGATACACAAAGATCATTTCCACGGAAATCAGAAAAGCCAAGGGACTTGACTTTGGAAACAAGTATCGGATTCAGAACAACGTTGTCGAACTTATTGCGGAATTCCCTGAACAGTTTGAAAGAAATCATCGTTCTGAGAGAAAAGTATTTGTGAAGCAATACTGATGCCACGATGTTTGTCAAAAACGTTTTGATTCCCGAAAAAGATGCTAAAACCTCCTTTTTTCTAAAAATTCCAAAATTTTTCTTGGGCGGACACAGGGCGCAAAACGAACCAGAACGTTAGTGGCAACGTTGTTTCAAGGCGCACAGGGGACAGAACGGACCTGGCGTTGCCACCGATGCCAATTACGTTTTGCGCCCTGTATCCGCCCGAAAAAAACGAATTCGGAGAACCCTTATCGCAACAATGTCGGCAATAGATCGAGCAGGGATCGAACTCCAGCTATGTGCAGCAGTAAAAAACAACAGTGACCACTACAACCACTCCACCCAATACTTTTTTCACAGAAATAAGTTAGGAATGACAACAATCCTGTGTTTTCAAAAAAAAATAATTCATTGATACGCAGTTTTTCATTGTTTCCCGGCTCTGAAGAAGACTGTGTTTTTACCGAGAAACAACGTAATCTCTACCGCAGAGACATTGATACAAAAACATATTTTCTTTCCCACGCACTTTTTCACTTAAGGATTTCTGCAATGTTGCAATTTATTAATTTTTTCATATACGTATTTCGCATAACTTTTTTCCAGTTTGATTTTTTTTCTGATATTCCATCCGTTTTTGGCACAACAATACATGCGTCATGAGAGCTATTATAACTGAGCAATTATCTTTCTATGCGTGTTGATAACAATTAAATTGATAACAATTAAAATTGTACGATTTTTGTTTTGCTGTCCTCATGATTGGACACGTTCCACATTAACTCATGAAAGAAGAAAAGGGGAAGGTAAACTCCTTGGTTTTCAGAAAAAAATATCAAGAGGGGCTGGTGATGGTCACATACGGACCATTTGACTGACGTGGGAATGACAATGATTCGCCGAGAATCTGTAAAGTTTGATTGGGGGTTTTCGACTATGCTGAAAACGATAGAACTGGTTTCAAAAACTGCTATGTCGACCTTATTCCGGAGTTATGGCGAGAAAACGAGGAGAAAAGCTAGTTTCGTATACATAGCTTAATTTTTACCGTGTATCAAAAAAGTGTACTCTTGGGCGGTAACAATTGAGCCATGTATGTATACGAAACTACCGTATCTCTTCGTTTTTGAGCCATAACTCCGGAATAAGGTCGACATAGCAGTTTTTGAAACCAGTTCTATCGTTTTCAGCATAGTCGAAAACCCTAAAACCGAGTCAGAACTTACAGATTCTCGGCGAGTGGTTGTCATTCCCACGTAAGTGTGTGCAACTCTCTTTCATTGCACATTAGAATACCAGCTGAATATCACTATGATCGGGTTTCTGTAGGTTTATGCAAATTTTTTTCATTTAATTCTATCTTCTCCTACGTTTCATGAGTAATTTGAAGAGCTAATGCAAAAAAGACTAGAACTAGTGCAGTAACACGCAGAAGGTCCGGTACTTATTAGTTATTAAGCGATTGATTGCCGAGAACAGGTTTCGGAACACTGTCAAACGGTACCGTTCGGCAATACCTAGTACGAGCCCGTTGAAGACAACGAATGTGGTAAACAGTGAATGAGAACCTGTGTGAAAAACTGTTTCGGTTAAGACAGTAAAGCGATTTTTGCGCAAACAAATTGAACACGTTTGCTGATCATAGGAGAGAGAAGTACAGCATGCGAGTATTTGATTTGTGACCCTTGTATGGTGGGTTCAAATCTAGGCACTTTTTCAAAATCTAGTCATATTTGCATCATACTTTTTTTAAATTTTGTTGTAAACTTTAAAAAAAACAATTTAGAAGTGGGCAGGGCAACGGGATTCAGAAGATTTCACTAAACATACTATAATTTTCCAACTAAATGATCGCATTCTGAGGTATGCTCTGAAATTATTATAATACTTTATGACTAGTCCCTTGTTTGTGAATAGTCAGCTCTAACAACAAATTTAAGCGCGTTTTCTTGGAGAATTGTACCTTGTTATCGTACAATTTCGAGTCACACCCTGTGAGTTTCCCTTTTTACTATAGATTCCGCGGACGTTTCTTCTGATGAAGACGAATTTAAAACGGCTATGTTGGATTTGTGATCAAGAACGTTTCTTGTTTGTGTTTTCAATCAAAGAAATGTTGTTCCCAAAAATGTCGTTTTGAAACCTTTGTTGAAGATTTCTCACACTTTTCTCATTCAAACGCGGTGTTTGGATTGTTCTTCGAAATTTAGTCTCAAGCTATATATAGCACAACAATTACAAAGCTTGATGGCGCAGGTGTCATGGGAGCTATTATACGTGAGCAATTATCTCTATACGCGTCTAGTGATAACAATTAGAATTTCACAAATCTTATTATGCGACTTTGGGGACGGAACAGATTTGGTTGTTCGATTGGAAGAAGTAAATTGTGAGACAAGTTTATTTGAAAAAGAACTCCAGCAAGAACTACAAAAATTGTGTGACTATGAATGTTCGTTTCAAATCTAGACACGTTTTCAATAAGCAATTAACCATTTTTGACATGTTAATATGGTGCTTGACGAAAATTGAAGACATTTTTAAATTAAATCAATGGTTAGCCTAGGAAATATTAATCGTGAACTGGGCACATATTGCAAAGGAAACGTGTGACGAGGACAAAAAACTGTGAAGTTTGAGAAAAATGCAAATTACATCAGTTCAAATTCCGCCGTTATTGCTCTCTCTCTCTCTCTCTCTCTCTCTCTCTCTCTCTCTCTCTCTCTCTCTCTCTCTCTCTCCCTCTCTCTCTCTCTCTCTCTCTCTCTCTCTCTCTCTCTCTCTCTCTCTCTCTCTCTCTCTCTCTCTCTCTCTCTCTCTCTCTCTCTCTCTCTCTCTCTCTCTCTCTCTCTCTCTCTCTCTCTCTCTCTCTCTCTCTCTCTCTCTCTCTCTCTCTCTCTCTCTCTCTCTGTCCTCCCTCCCTCTCTTTCTCTCTCATCCCCCCCTCTCTCTCTCTCTCTCTCTCTCTCTCTCTCTCTCTCTCTCTCTCTCTCTCTCTCTCTCTCTCTCTCTCTCTCTCTCTTCCTCCCTCCCTCTCTCTTCTCTCTCACCCCCCCCTCTCTTTCTCTCTCTTTCTCTTTCTTCCTGTCGCTGGTTGAACGAACCAACAACACGTGCAAAAACTCCAGCTGGCAGGAGTATCCACGCAAACTGTCAATGCACTGAATGATGGATTGGAAGTTATGGCGCACGTTGTCAGGTTGTAACACCGTAACCACTTACCCCTCACTTCCCGTTTCTATCATAATGTACCAAAAAATACTTAATGAAACGTTTCTTTGAAAACAGCGTGACCCCATTGAAAATATACATTCCTCTACACACGGTTAAACTACGTTACGCTCGGTTTTCCAAAATTATCCGAGTAGATCAATCATTCTTAATTCTTTCATTCTTCTCCTCCAGTGGAAATTCACAACGTGTAGTAGAGCTAATGTTGCCATGAGTGGTTGCTACGTTCACCGACTGGTTGCTACGTTCACTTTTCGGCAACTGGTTGCAGCGCGCATCAGTTACTAGTATGCCGCGGGTTCGATTCCACACGCCGCGCATCTGTTTTTGCTTTTCCTTGATTTTTCGGCAGGTCGCGAAAACAAAATCAGCTTAGACACTTCTTTCGTGAAATAAAAACTGAGGTGTATTTGAGATTTCTTTTAGTGTATTTGAGATTTCTTATAGTGTATTTGAGATTTCTTTTTGATGAACGTCTCGAGAGCATTGTAAAAAAGAAAACGGGTGAACAGAATCGAATAGAATAAATAATCATAAAGCAAATCCCATAGTCCTTTTCATAAGGCATGTGAAGAGAAAAAGAAAAAAAAAGGTCGGTACAAGTCGTATTCAACGACTAGTTCAAGTAGTAGCATATTCGTTCATGTACTCCAAGCGATCGTAAAAGTAATAACATATATTTTATGTTTGTGTGTTCCGATTTATCCTTTGAAACGAGGTGCCAGGTAAAGAGAAAAGTTCTCAAGTTTTGTCTTGAGAAGTAAGTTTTCAACTGTGAAATTATGAGATGTTAGGACAGATTATCAACAAAAAACCATTTTAGAAAAGATCACGATGAGAATTTTGAAGAACTTAACTTTTTTCCTACCAGATTTTTCTCAGGCAGCAACTGTGTACCATGGAGTTGCGCAACAATGTGTTAGATCAGCTTCTACGAGTGTTTCTTTCTTTCATATGGAACAACTGTGAGAACCAGAAGACTCCAAAAATTTCTGTTTTTCTCTTTTTCGTGCTTGATGACAACGCCTGTGTAGTGACAATACTCGTTCAGAGTAAAATAGAGTTCTACTGCGTTACAAATCAAACTAATTGTGTATTCGGTGTTATACGAAAACTCTACAATCTAAATCAACAGATTCTTCAACCTTCTTTATCACGAAGTCATATCTGTTTCATTTTCAATTCAAGTTGATCATTTCAAACTGATTTCACGATTAGAAAACGTGATATTATGAATCAGCCACCCAGCAAACAAACTATGTTCACCAGACGTCGTACTCTCTCTCTCTGTTTCTCTTTAATAACAAAACGGAAATTTGATTCCAAAAAAGTCTAGTGCAACGTTAAAAAAGACTAGAGATTTGGTTGAAACACACCTGACACTTGATGGAGGAACGAACTTCATTATCTACTTCACTGAACTCCATTTACATTAAAAGTCACATAAACGTTAAACTACACTTGAAAAAGCAAAGGTGACTTTTTCAGCTCAACAAGAGACGACAAAACCGATTTCCATCAGTTTTACAACCCTTTTCATTATTTATGTAGCAAACTAGTGCTTAAACTCTGTAATCGTCCCAAGGGACCGAAAACGAACGAACGTTGCTAAGTGCAGATTATTTTTGTCTTATCCAGAGGATTTGCGAAAAATAGCGTTTGAAATGTGCCACTTTCCGGTCAGGTACGGGAAGCCGGATTCAACTAATCTTGCGTGGTCAGCCAGAATGAACTCTGGACAAAAAGGAATGGCAAATTATTAACTAGTTTTATGATCAGTGATTGCGCTGGGTCGCCCACAGAACGCAACTCAAAATTCAAGAATGTTTGGCCGCACTTTATATAAAAATTAGAGAACTCAAAAAATTACTCTTTCGATATTTGAAACAATATCAGACATCTGTACAACCACCACCAATCAGACTTAACAAAGTCTTTGTGGGAACGGGACTGCTAGTGGACCACAAAGGTATGAGATATGGAGAACCATTACCATAAAGTAATTACAATGAATGTCCATTTTCAACTGACAGTAGTTTCACATAGAATAGATTATCCGAGTGGTCTAATACATAGGTAACGTGAACTAATTTTGATTGACTTTATGTGCCTTGATACCCTGGAGGTATCAAAAAGCCAGTTTTCATCTAAATTAATCTGCACTCGTCTATCGTACGAGACAGATATTTGAATTTCCTATCGATTACATGTTGCACTTGTAGCAGCGAATGCAGCAATCGAATTCAATAGCCTATTATGATGCTAGTGCGCATCGATTCAAAACAATGAAGTTGGAAATTTGGCTGCGCTCCAAGTCACACCTTGATCACTCTAGCTCACTCTAATTCATTACTCACTTGCTGATCACTTCACACTCACCGATCCTTCTTCCACTTTTCCAGTCCTTTGCGGAAGTGAATGTAGCACTTAAGAATAGAGACTGAGCATAGAGATAGCTGATCACCAGCGCACAGTCTGTTTACCACAAAGACCACATGTTTGGCGCTATTTCCTTTGCGATTCTCACAAAAACAGATGTTTCATACGGACTTGTTGTAACGTAAACATTAACCCTTGGCGGTATTCTAAAGCATACAGACTCTACTCGAAAATTTTTCTAGTTCAAGGTGTAAGTATTCATAAAACGAAAAAGTTTTCTACTTCTATCAAAAAAAACATGAAAAGTCTTTTTAAAAAAAGAGCAGTATAGTAGACAGTGAGAAAGGAAATGAGAAACAATCACTATGTTGCTTACTGAATTGAAATAATGAGGTTAGCGACACCGAGAGCTTCGTATTTCAAAGAGGGATTACGGTTCCCAATTATCGAGGACAGGTGTGCCTCATACCTTTCTGATTGAG
The DNA here is from genome assembly GCA_963978915.1 of Caenorhabditis parvicauda. Taxonomy (NCBI): domain Eukaryota; kingdom Metazoa; phylum Nematoda; class Chromadorea; order Rhabditida; family Rhabditidae; genus Caenorhabditis; species Caenorhabditis parvicauda. The sequence continues at coordinate 13,826,376 of OZ022249.1, read as the reverse complement.
TTAGAGCTTAAAGCTCTAAGCTTTGACCTTAAAGCGAGGGTAAGAGTGGAACGGAGAGAGAAAGAGAGAGAAAGAGGAATAAAGAGAGAAAGAAATAATTTCTAGCAATAGACCAAAAATTCGAGCAGTGCAGCTAAGATTAGATATTCCTGGGCTCAAAAAACGGAAAACGTCTTCCATAGAGAGAAGATTAATTACTATCGAAAAACACAAGATTGGTTTCCAACAGATTGATGAATCACATATACGGCAAATTGGCTGTTCAGAAAGCATGCTTTTTGAAGACTTACGTTGAGGGACCACACAGACATAATTCAAACTTCAAAATCTCGTTTTCTTTGACTCTTTTATTTCTTCATGTTTCTCTTACTCTTTCCTTTCTCTCATTTTTTTCTTCTTCCTTCCATCTTCAATCTACTTTCTCACTCTTGTGTTGTACCGTGACATTTTCAATTTATTCTACCCTTCATTTGTCTTCTTGCAGTATGTAGATACATATTTAGATACTCGTCGCACCCTTCGACACATATTCTTTGTGCATAGCAGTTCTGATTTCCAGCTTTTCACTTTTGAAAATGTCTGATGAAATTGAAATGAACGACTCTTTTTACACATGCGCGTATATGTATGACTAACCAAGGTTTTATAGTTAGAGTGTTTCGAACGCGATGCAACTGATAAAAGTGTCAACGTAGTGAACTAATTGACACTGACAAAACCTCACTTCTGTTCTTCGGAGACAAAAAAACGAGTTTTTGAAACAGTTTTGCGAAGGGTTTCATGTTCAACATTTTTTTCATGTTTTAACTTTTGATTATGATAAATGAAAACCTAAATCTATTTTGGAAAGTACTAATAACACACTCTCTCGCACTTCCCTTCTATCGCAAGTAATTAAGACTGAACTTTCAAGTTTCCAGATGTAAATTCCTAATCGAGTCTCTTTGTTAACCACGGCATATCTAAAAACTGAGTGCGTGAGAATTCCTGAAAGTCACTTCTCCTTCTCCAACCACAATTTTGCTCAGCCCACATGCATATGATATCGGAAAAAAGTGTTTACGTACAAATCTGCAGTACTTTTAGCGAAAACAAATCGAACTTCCCTTAATAACCTATGGTTGAAGACCGCAGCGGAAGTCATACGCGCGAGATTGCGTTGATGGAAACTTTGACGTATTCTGTCTAGGAGTTTTAGCTAGCTTTCTGAATAGAAAAATCCATATGATCAAGAAATTGTAAAGAAAAACTTTATCTATGTGGAAATCTCGTAGAATCGGGCATAAAGTGCAGGAACACAGTTAAATAGCTCAGTTGAATTTAGTTTAGGAAAAAACTTACCCAGAAGGAGCTTCAACGTGTTGAGACAAAAATTTGAAAGTATCATTCACTTTCGATTCAAGAATCTCTTGAGCGTGGCGAGGTATCACTCAGCAATACACAAAGCAGGAGTTCAATCTCTGCACCGATCCAGATTTGATGAATTAGATCTGTGACCATAAAGCTGTGTGAAAAGTCAGTCTTGTACTTTTCTAACTTTTTCAACAAAACTGATGAACCATGCCTGAACTCAATATTTCACATTGGTTAGGACCCGCAGCCTGTGGTACTTGTTTGCGAGTATTTTGAACACAACACAATAACAGTCAACCGATACATTATATTGAGAGACCGTGAATTACTGAAGCTTTTGGAACTCTCAAAAAATGTCAAACTATCTAAATTCGGAGTCTTTCGTACAAAAAAGCGTTGCCGACTCTAGTCGAATCATCCATTTGCCTCATCATTGTTAATATCCATTTTGACGTCTTATCTACAACCGCGAGAAGTCAGTGTCACGCCTCTGGCGCTACTCACCTTGATCGCTGTGCCGGAGGGCGTGGCCATGAAATTTCCCTCCCCCTCTTCGAAAAACCACGCCCCGAACTCAGTGCTCATGAAGCTTTGTTTTGAACATTACCTGTTCTCATTCCTACCATCTCCTAACTTAACTTCTACAGTACTACTTCCAGATCGCAAACTCCCTGCTCTCAGACCAATCGGTAATCGTTCTCCCAGTGGACAACAATCAGTGAGTTGATGTACTTATGTAAATTCTGAAAACGGAAATACAATAACAGAAAAAACAATGCATCTTCTTTGCTCATATAGTACTTTTGAGTATAATTTTAAGTGGATTTCTTTGTCATTTGTGGCGAACATTTGCATGAAAACTCATGGTTGCTGAAGAGCGTGTAATCCCATTGGTTTTAGCCTCATATGCATTAGGTCTAACTGCATTCAAGTCGCATTTACATGAATTAGAGAAGAAGAAAAAAAAAGAGAAAAATAGAAAAAGAGAGAGAGAAAAATCTGATCGAGTCATCCATTTGAAAATCAGGCTGAAAATAAGAATTTACGAGATACATACAACAGTTCGCGACCTGAGTTCATTGAAAGTGAGGAAAGGTATGTGTTTGAATTGGATTCAAAAATTGCGCAGTTATTCACGCTAAGAATTTTCAAAAATTTTGCAATACCTTCATACTGTAATGTACTGTACTTTCGTTTTCACCTGACAGCTGACAGTGATGGGGAGAGAAAGAGAAAGTGAAGTTACGCAGAAAAACAGGCGGTATTCATGCGCGTCCACACTGTAAACAAATACCGTATTACAGTCAAACAAACAGGGTGGCGCTCGCTTAAAGTAGAAAGTTACAGTATGAAAAATAACTGAGTCAACAATTTTACACGAAATGTTGTGGTACACTATTTTGTTTATTCTGGGCCGGATCGAAAAAAAAGTAGCTCAGAAATAGCACGAGAACACGCAAAGCGTGAGCGTGACGACTATCTTTATGTGAATTGTAATCACATAATCACCGGAACGAGCTTTATGAGCCTGAGAGCCTTACGCGTATAAGGCTCAGTAGATATTTTTGAGATTGTGAGGGCACGACAATGAAAAATAAAACGTTTTAAGATTCAAAGATTTCACAATGATAATTTTCAGTCTCATTCCATCATGCAGCAACAGAAATATCGGTTCATATCTGCATTCAACCAGGATGGCACCTTGGCGAATCTCGAAGCCCCTGACTACCTGAGTGAGTTTGATCAATTTAAACGTAGTATGATGGTGGAAAGTCTTCTAGCGCGGTCTTGATCAAATTTTTCCGGAGCCAAACGAGTTGTCAATTTTTTACTTGAAAACATGAATTGAGCTCAAGTTTTTGTCTTTTTACTGAGAGGGTTTTTTCACGTGTAGAGTAACATTCTTCGTCAACTGACAACTGAACTTATTTCAGAAGAAGAGCATTACTTCCGCTTCCTGAAACAACTCCGCAGTGCTATTCTAGTTAACACTTTCGCTGAAACTTACGAGCAGATCAACGGGATCGTCCGCTATCAGCAAATGTTGTTCGAAAGAGAAGAAGAAGAGCAGTACCACAAGTACCGCGTTGAACTCCGCAAGATCTTCACTAGAGATGGTCTTTTCATCGTTGATAAGGACGAACTGATCGAGAAGCTTCACAGCAACTATGAAATCTTGAGTGACTTTGCCACTAGAATCACCCATGCTTCTTGGGTTCGATCCATTTATGACCATCTAATTGTTTTCTTGGATTCCGTCAAGGAATTCAACAACCTGCATCAAGTCAACGCTCGCATCGAGACTCTCCTCGCAACTGAGCCCCAGCTTTATCTTGTTCTGTAATAAGTGTTACACTGACCTTTTATACCCATATTACTCTTACTATTCAACTGCTTTATTCTGTTTGTTTTACATGAACTGATCCGATCAGTTGTCCACTTTTTGACAGTTTCAATTATTTCATACTTCCACATATCGTAGTGTTTTTTTTGTTTCAATAAATTAATTAGTTGCTATGGAGTGTGTGGGAAGAAATGAATAAAATTATAGAGATTTCGTTGGAGCTGATGATGGAATATTCTTCTCAAATCCTTAGAGTTCTCCGGAACATCTTCTTTGAATTTGCCTTGATCAACGTAGAAGGTCCCTCAGTACCTCATCGACATATTCTGTTCATTAAAGTCATCGGAAAGTTCGGAGGTGAAAAGTACTAGACTTCGTGAATCTCGCTCCGTTGTTTATAAATTGCGGGATATGCCTAACAAATCCATAGTGTTTCCATAGAGAATCCAATAAGCCTCAGAATTTCAATGACTCGTTTCCCATTTTTCAAGAATGGTGGCTAGTGTTCTCGTTGACCACGTCACATAAAAGTTTGACGATTTTTTCATCTTCAATTGAACTGTCATTCTATCAGCATATACATAATCTTAGTCGGGCAAAGACTTATCACACTGATCAGGCTCATGGAACTCGGAAGAAATACATTGTTCTGACCCGAAAACCTGCAGCAATAATGCCTCATTACGGGTCGAGGGACAGAATTTAAATCTTAGTTCGAATGGCGGCGCTAAGAGAAAGAATGACACATACTCTATGACGCAACGTACCGCAAGCACGGAGAAAGGAGGAGAGGCGGCCCTGTGATCAAAAAAGAAAACATGGGAACGCGTTACGTCCATAGCTTGTTTACGCGACAAAATTCACATCCTCCTTTCGAATTTTCTTCTGTAATCTTTTGTCACTCGTAATTATTCGTCTCGAAATTCGTCATGTATATGATTGAAAAAAACGAAAGAGAAAGAAAGAATTTCTCAAGCGAAGAGATTGCAGCAAAAACATTACAGTGCTATTTGGTTAATAAGTGCCTCGATTCACACTGCAAGTATTATTCTTTGCTGAGAGAACTCTTCTTCTTCTCAAATTCAGTTATAGTTCACGTCCCTTCCCTCACTGTAGCTCAGAAATCTGTCACTAAGAGAGACCGAGCACTTAGCCAAGTAATTACCGTGAGTGCGCAATGGTCTTAACGGAATTAAGGATGTACCTGTCGCACTAAGCCCTTAATTCTGGTCAAGGTTCATTCTCATAGTTTTATCAAGAGGGTTCACATTGAATCTTTTTCCATCTCCTTATCACACAATTCTGCACACTTTTTTTCAAAAAAACAAATGGATCCCGCAAAAGATAGAACGCACCAGGCAAAACATCACAATGACATTCAGCTCTTAATGCACTTCGATGCGCTTAGTCTGTTCTTTTCTACGTTCAGATTCACTATCCCCATGTTTGAAGTAACCTGAAAACCGGGCACTAAAAGATATAAGCACTTAGCCAAGTTGTTACTGTAGGAGTGCAATAAATCTAATTGGACTTGAGATGTGATTATTACGTAAGTTGTTTTGTACGGTATTCATCTTTTCAAGACGTGATGCAAAGATCTTATTACTTTCTCTCTGTTTTATATCAATCACGTAAAAGCAGTAAACTCAAGTAGTTCCAATGATTCGCAACTACTTTCCCACGAATGTGTCTTTTGCACTTTTATTCACTCGAAACATTGGTAATCTTCATTACAAATTCTCTCCATATCACTCTGATTGTTTTTCAGGGTATCAAAATGCCACCATTTGCACAAGATCGCGCTGCTTCTATCTCTAAAAGCACTGGACAGGTGAACTTTTTTTCTCATCTCAAAAACCACACTCATGTTCTGAGTTACTTGAATATTGTTTTGTGTTCTTTATAAAACTATAGTTTTTTTCCAAATCTCGAAGAAAAAAGTTATAGATAGAGGAGACGGGTACGTCTTCCCTGTATCGCGGAGTTGATGTGATGAGGGGTCTTGGAGAATTGGCTCAGCTGGACAACTCGAAGGAATGGCACGTTGAAGTCAACAACATGCCTCGTCTCCTCAGCGGATTTTTAAGTAAGAAGTCGACTCCGTGAGTTCTTCTCTCACTCATCAATCAGTTCAATCATATTCAGGCGAATCCAGAAAGTATGCGACGATCTCAACATCTCGTTTGAAGAAGTCAAAGACGAAAAGAAGAAAGTCGAAGCTACTCAGACAGTAGAGAAGAACTTGATGGACGTCGTCAGGAATCTGAAGAGAACCGCGGATCCTCCTAGAATCGTACAGGTAGTCAATTCACTTGTTTAAAACACTAATTCCATTCAGATCTGCCAGGCCCACAATCTTCGCCCGAAAAGAAGAAGAGAGGCTCAGAACGGTCCTCTCAGAAGTACTGCAGACCGCTATCGCAGACCTGTCAACCCGACGCCAGCTCGTGAAACTAGACCACCAAACAGCGTCATCATCAACACCTGCAACCCTGCAGTAAACTCTGTGAAGCCAGCTCCGCTGTTCAGAAGAGCCACACAGCAGATGCAGGTCAGAACCATGCAATACAACAAGAGAAAGTGATTCGTATTACTTTTTGTCCATACAACCCCATTTGCTTCCCTTTCAAAAACACCAACAGTGTTTTTAAAGAATCACGTATTTTATGTACTTATCCAACTTTTTCCCCATTAATCTGTATTCAATTCTTGTGATGGCGTCGTTCGGAAAAATAAATAATCTATGTGAAGTTTCTATTTCTATCTTACAAACACAATAGAGTAATTAGAGGAAAACATACTACAAAATGCTAATTAGTTGGTTTGTATTTTGCGCACTCCATAATAATCTAGTTTTGTACGTCAACCGTCAGCAAGTGCGGAACAATCTTCTTCTCGAGCAGTAACATTGGAAACGCGCCAAAAACATCATGTAACGACGGCTGCAAAAAGCTTTCCCACAGTGTGATGGTCGAGCGCAATGTAAATATTGTCCACCTTCAAAGTTACGTGTTGCAGCTGAAAACAGGCCAAAAATTTGGATATCATCTATGTTTTTTGTGAACTCAATTTTTAATAGTCTCCTTGAATAGTCTAGAACATTCGGAACAAATATCTCAACTCTGATTCTTTGATTTTCGCCCAGTGAGCGTTGGGCAAAGAACACCGGAAATTGGAAGAGAACTCATGAAAAATCATCTCATTTCAGAGAAATCATCAGTTGCGATGAAAAAGTGCATCCATATGGTGTCCTTTTTCCGCCCAGAGTTCTTCTTTTTTTCTGTCCCGCGTAATGTCTGACTTCTAACTTCCCGCCATTTTCTAGTAGATTTTCTATCATCACACGTGGTATTCTCTCGAAAACCAGCCTTTCTGTAGATGGTGAGATTTACCCATTATTCATCATCTTAAACTTCCAAAACCTCAAATTATGACTCATTCCAGGATAAAAAACAAACATAACCTTCTTCGTTTAGATAACGGTTTAATTCGGAATATTGTATGTTTGATAGAACTTTTTAAGAATATGATTCTGATACCTTTTCTCCAACTCGATAAAAAAACACAGAAGAACTTCGCACCGTTAATCAAAACATATTAAATTTGTACACTGACCATTTACTACTCCCTCATCTTGAACCTACCTTCGCTCAAGATAATCGCTTCAATTCGTCACTGTTTCATCAGAATATGCACTTTCTGAACTATTCTCACGACATAATAGCTTTCTCATGACATTATACCCATTATATTTGAATTCACATACCCTTTAGAATGGTGCTCACTACGTCAGCTTACAATTTCTCCATCCATCAGAGGGAGGAACAAGTACTTTTTTCACTCATGAGGTTGAAAATTTCGAAAAATCAGGAGAAAAACTTCTCTCCGTACCGCTTAACTTCTTGAGAGATTTTCAGTTAGTTGATTTTACTAGTTTCAACCCTCGTAGGCGGTTGGACTACAAAATCGTTTTCTCTTGTTTTCAAGTCAAGAGTTCTTTGATAAGAAGGTTGTAGATGGAGAAACTCCACGATTTATCAACTCGTCTGCTTCATGGCATTGACGTAACCGAGTGTCTGGAAGAACTGATCAATCTCGACTGTCCACGACACTGGTACGCCAAAATCAACAACTTTCCTCATGTTTTTGGCTCACATCTAAACGTCAACACGACTCCGTCAGTTTTTTTTTCTTGTGGCTACACGTACGACTTTTAATATCCAGGTTGATCCAACGGCTTTGCGACAAGTTGGATATACCTTTCGACGAAATCTTATCAGAATCTGCTAGATTCCTGGAGCAGAACTCTTCACATTCGTCTACCCAAGAAGAAAGTCAGACGGATTCATCCAAAGCTTCCTCTTCTGACGAAAAGAACTTAGAGGAAGTGATCGCAAGAGTCAAAGCAAGGACGGCACCCAAGAGAATAATCCCGGTAGATAATTACCGCGTAAACAATCATCGCTTGTTTTTACAGATATTACAACCTCATGACCTGCGTCCAAAAACTAGGAGATCAACTCGTGTTGCCTTATCGACTGGTGTGAACAGTTTTGAGCCAACAATGGGACCAGCAAAAAAGACAAGCCTGTTCAAGAAGTGTGAACGGCAGGTGAATCTGATGACTATGCAGTATTCCAAGAGAAAATAACTTTGGAACGATTTTGTACCAAAACTTTAGATTGACATTTTTCGTTGTGTAAACAGCAGAGTTGTGAAGCCACTTGGTTTTTTCTCTATCAAGCTGAAATTATTCTCAAAAGAAGTTGTATCAAAAACATACGCCTGCGGCGCACTGGTACACTTAGGTTCAGTTACGTCCGTTTTGGTTTGAAATATTCATTCTGAATCATTTAGAAGTGTTCACTTACATTTGTCATGTTTTCTTCCCATAATAGCAAAAAATATTCCGGTGACTCTCAAAATTATACTACTATGACTCAACCAACATTATGACTGGGTATTTTTTCGAACTATTGAGAAATGAAGGAAGTAATGACTTTTTTTATTTATACACTTGCAACTCAATTTGAAAACACTTATATTCACTTTGATGAGAATTGCAAACTTTTTGAAAGTTTTCATTTCCGAGGAAGTTTTGTACAAAATCAAGAAACCGGTTTTATTACGTTTTCACAGACTGACAGATACAACCATTTGATATAAGATGAGCTGAAGTGGAGATTATGAGTGAACACTTTTCATAAGAACATCTTTATCTCACCCGGTTCTGCTGTTGCCAATGATTTCCCTACTCTGATACCATGATCTTCCACTATTCGTGTACTTCCTTAGAATCCAACCAAAATTTTGTATGTAATTTCACTCACGTATTTTTAGTGCAAAATAAACAATCATCAAAAAACTTGAACTTTCTGAGACGTGTGTCTGAAAACCTTCATCAAGACAGTACTATTGATGAAGAGACCATGGGAAAAACATCTAAAAGGCACTAAATTTCTGTTGAAGTGATCCGTGACTCACGCAATGCAGGAAAATGTAGTTGTTCATGTTGAAATTCCTCTGATGTATTTTGTGCTGAACCTTTTTTGCTCCCTCTCCCATTTTGTTTGGAAGGATACTTTGTGAACAATTTCTTTCTAAAGTTTTCAACAACTCATAATTCGAGAACTTTCGTCATTGTCTGAAAAACATCATTATCTTGTTGTTAAAGCCAAAACAATTATCATTGATCATTTGAAAACATTTGATAAAATGACTTCTTCATCACCGGTATTACTCTCTAAATATTACCTTTTCAAATTTCTGAATACATTGTATAACATTTTTTCACGAGAGGCGATGACTTCAAAAATTTCAACAAATCGTAGTTTATGCACCGCCAAGCAGCCAGAGATTCGAAATGAGGTTGTCTTGGTGTCACCAACGAGAGATGAGGTTTCGTGATTGAAGATGACAATTTTTTCACGAAGTTAATAGTCGAAAAATTCCCCAAGCCAACCAAACTTACAAAAGTATGAGAGAAGACAATTCCATGTACAGAGCACATACTTCGAAACGCGGATAAACTAAGAAATTAAGTAATTCATGATATGCAGGGTTTCTCACTTTTGCCTTTTCATCAATGACCGAATGACTCTGAACTACATAAGTACATACACCTCCACAGTCCCTACAAACGATTTGTTCGTCGGTTGGAGTTTTTAATCAAAATCGAGTTAGCGTCTATCGCTATTTTCCCACCATCCCTCGCTACTATTGACTATAACAGACTGCATGTGCTCATTGTGATGATAAAAAATTTATTCATAGGTGACACATTAAAAACGACGCCGCGCATCGTGCTGAGAAACTTCTGCTGGTGGAATATTCTCCTTGTTCTCTTCGTTCTCCATGCCGCTTTTAGTGTGATAGCAGTTCAGTCAAGAAGCTTTCTTGAAATTTGTGGGGAGAGTCGTTGTCGTGAAGTTGTTGAGCCCTGGAGTGAAATGCCTTTTCTCAAATATTGTGGTACCAGTCAATACGCATACACTCAAGGATATGCTATAAAATGGTAACCATAGCAATCAGAATAGTCCTGACTGTGTATCACTACATTCAGGTTCCTGTTTGTTCCACTTTTTCACTCTCCACATCCCTTGAGTTTATTTCATGCTACTCAATCCGAGTAAGAAAGCGCAATGTGCTGTCTGAAAAAAATGTTTCAACCTGTTATTATGCTGACACGACAATCATGCCCATATAATAAGCAAAGTCTCCATAGTAATCACAGTTGACCATGATTCCACGCGTTCCGACATTCTCAGTCCACATCCAGTTCCGAGCTTCACATGTCAATTTGGATACTCGTTATCGCTTCCTGACGACTGATCAAATTCAGAAAAACTTACTTGAAACTTCACTTCCAAGTAGTACTCACACTGGGCATCTAGCCTTTTGTTTAGCTTTACAAGCTCATGTCAGCACACTAATGTGTTCACACTATCATTACTCTTACTTCTTTTTTCTCCGAATTATTAAAGTTTACGAAACAAATATCCAAAATTTTGAGACTGGAAAACGGTCAGGAAAAAGAATGTTGTTGGACATCACAACATGCAACTTCTGCTCGGAAGTGTACTTTTTCAGACTTCTTGTACAAAAAAAACAAATGATATGTGTTCCCTCGTTGCTGAAAGGTTGATATTAACGAAAGAAAAAAATCTACATACTCCGTTTTGATTCAGAAAATGAGATTTCTCTCTTTTTTCTTTGAAAATTCAGTGTAACAAATTTTTAAAAATGTTACAGATCTTTGAAATGTCGAAAACCGAATCATCTTCTCCTCGTGAATACTGTGGTATTTACCTGACAAAGTGTCTACGAGAGCTCTCAGAACTGGACTTCTCGAAGGCTTGGAACGTTGAAGTCAGTAACCTTCCAGAGCTGCTGAGTCGATTTCTGGGCAAGAAAACCGCACCGTTAGTTATCCCCCAATGGGGAAATGTGACTAAACAAGTTCAGAGCGATTGAGAAGAATTGCAACCTCCTGGGCATATCATTTGAAGAAGTGAGCAAGCTAAAGAAGAAGTCTATTCAGAAGAAGGAGAAGAACTTGAACGAAGTCATCAAAAGAGTCAAGATGAACACTATTCCACCAAAACTAGTTCCGGTAATAAAGAAGTTTTGCGAAATCATACATTCATTTTTCAAAGAAATGTCAAGCTCACAATCTCAAGCCCAAAAGAGGAAGAGGATCTCGCAACAGCAAAGCCAAGAACTTCGTCTGCACCTGCAAGCCAAAGGCAAAACCTCCAAAGAAGACCGCTTTGTTCAAGAAGTGTGCTACGCAGGCCAAGGCCATGCAGTACATTAGGAAGAAATAGATTCATTTTTTCATTTTTTTTTCTCTCAATCAGTTCATTTGTTTCTGCTTTCGGAATTCAATCAGCAATCTAACCTCAACTTGTTATTCAAATTCAATCAGGAAAAACCTTCTGAGTGCGTACATTAACATCGAAGACGTGTAGCACTTTCCAGGGATTACTACGAAAAGTTCCCAAGTCAAATGTTCTGACTAATTTTTTAAAAAAGTGAAATTACTGAACAGATCATTGCTGTCTATGTACACGCAATTTTATTTTTTCAGTTCATTTCAATTTCTGAGAGACCAGTCAGACCACAAAAATTTTGGGGTTTTTGATAGTAGTTTCTGGGTCACCAGAGTGCACTCACAAATGGTTAAACTATCTCAAATTTGATGAAACGTAGTAATCGCAATGTTCTCAGTTACGTGAGTATTTTTTTCCTTTCCTAACCCTCATTGTACCTTATTTCGTAATTATAACTTCCTCATTCGACCCAAAGATCTCATTTTTCATGATAAATACGATAGCTTCAATTGATTAGTGACAACAACGATAGCTTCAATAGATGAAAAATTTGACAATGACGCTGAAACAGTTTATAACAACAAAGTGAGTCAGAAAAACTTGCTGGAAAACGGATGAGTTCTCTTCAAAATCTGTGTGAATTCAACATGAGAACGAACATTTGGAAAACTGCAAGTGTTAGATAATGATGGACCTTCATTACATCCAGTCACTAGTTTTCATGAACGTGCAAAGATTGCGTTCGATGCTCAAGAATCTAATTTATCGAATGATGTTTACCAAAACTCCAAAGCCTATTTCAGGGTCTATTTCATAAAAGAAGTAGCTATCATAGTGAAAGTTCTCAAACGTCCAGCTTTTGTCACAGTTTTTGACGGAATTTTGATGATGGGAATTTCACTTACTTTGGTAGTTTACTATACGAAGAACAAATAGTTGTATAATTGCAAAAACGATTGATAACTGAATGAGACAAAGTGATTCTGGATTCATGAAAAGAAATTATCTAATAAGTCGGAGCATCAGCTCATTCATAAAGGACGTGCCAAGAGTGTTCAAAAACTTTTCCATGTTCAAATCAGCAGCAGTAGTACTGGGTACGTTCTGTAATCTCATTTGAACTTGCTTGACTGTGTTTTGAGAAGTTGATTGCAAGCACATGAATAACATCCATCTGAAGATTTCTCTCCAGAAGGTCTGAACAATCTTGACAAAAATGTCCTACTCAAATTTGACGACGCGGAGACCAATTTTCTCAGAGCTCTAGTTTGAAAATGAGGATTAAAGTTTGGACTAAAGAGTGAGTTTTTTTCAACTAAAGAGTGAGTTTTTTTATTCTAACAATTCTCGTTTTCGATTGCCAATTTTCAACACGTTCATTTTAAAGCTACCACTTTTTCATAGTGATATTCTGTCAAAGTGCAACAAGAATTGAGCATTTCGAAAGTTAGAAGGAAAAATATCGAAGCCGAAAGAAAAGGAAATATGATCAAAGATCAGATGTCAGCACAGATCACCTCTTTTCATCTTCATTTCACATTCACACCTAGCATTGTCTTCAAACTACGCTCATTCCGAATTTCTTCTCATAGAGTCATTACTCTAGTTGAATCTCTTCATTTCGATATATGTTGAGTTCTTTTAACACAATTGATGTATGCTCTCAGCTTCACGAGTGTGATATTGTTTTTTTTCTTTTGGCAGATGGCTGTTAACAACAACTTTCAGCCGACGACTGTCACCAAAACTTTTCTATCAATTCACCAGATCGTAATTATTGTATAATAAATCAACAATATTGTTCACTGAAATTTCTTTGAAAAACTGATGTGAGAATCAGATTCGAAGAATGATAAAAGACCGGATGTCAGTTCAGATCACTTCTTTTGACCTCTTCCATCTCTCACCTACTGCGTGCATTGTTTCTAACCACTCCCTCTCTAATCCCACATTTCCTTTCATACAGTCATCATTTTACTGTTCAGTTGATTTTCCTTCTCAATCTTGTGAGTTTTCTCAAAACCATCTATTTCAATATCATGAGTTTTTATAATGATCATGAACCAAAAAATCTAAAACACAGAAATTGTCATTCGTTTTAGAGAAACGACTAGTAGCCATCAATACCTTGATGTGCATATGAACGAAGCATTTTGAATGTGTTTGCCGATACAATCGCCCTCTTCCTCCAGTTTTTTTTAGTTATTCTGTGTGAAATGCACTCTCCGAAAGGGGTTATCATTCAAAATGAGAAACTGAGAAAAAGAGTGAAAGTTTCAATTTATAAGTGTTTTTCTTAGATTTGTCAGTCTATTACAGACAGTTTTCCTGTTCCTAAATTATGTCTCATCATGTGTTAGACAGAAGTCGAATTCGAGGTCTTTCATTATGCATTATACACGTTGATGTTTTTCATCGAATCAAAATAAAAAAGTATGTTTGAGAAAGCTAAAAAAAAAGTGTTATGTGAACAAACAACAGGCACTCAGTTTGACCTGTATGGAATGTCTAGTTCTTTTCGTTCATCCCTCGCTCTAGTTGTGCATTATTTACAGCCACCTATCATTTTATCGAACTCTCGCCTTCAACGGCTGTTCATTTTGTAATTCACTTCCGTATTTGTAATCTCGAATATAATTCGATCGACGAGAGTTGAATTATCTAACACTATCGATACATTATTTCAACTAGACATCTCTGATTATACTCACTTTTTCCTTTCTTCAACCAATTATCAAAATATTTTTACACAATTCCACATCAAGTATATTGCGATTTTTCATGAGAAAAGGTTATTCTCACTTACTTTCGTATGTTCCATCACTTGTTCTGCGTGAAATACACACTATTCTCAAACCCGATCAAGTTCTATCATGTTGAGCAACATTCACAAAATGGAACGACTTATCTTCACTTTTAAACCTTACTCCACCACTTTCTCTTTGCAAAAACGCAATCCACCGGGAAACTTGATAGACTTTTTCTAGGAGACTGATGAAATATTGCAGGAATCCATGTGGTCACCAGCTGAAACTTCTTCGAGAGGCACGTTGCGTGGAAATGGAGTCGACTTTAAGAACTATAGAATACCGAAGAAACAGAACACGGATGGTATGGTGAAGGCAGGAGTCGTGAACGAGCTCAACTCCACACTCCCGGTCGAACCGACACCATTAGCTCTTTCTGGCTCCGAGCTGCTTCGCAAACTTCAATCAACAAGAGTTGGCTCATCAATCGAAGAAGAAGAAGAAGTACCGTCATACACGCCAACCCCAATACTGCCGCCGGTCCCACCGGCAACAACATCGGAAACTTCTTTTAAAGAAGCTCCAGCTCCTGTGGAGCCATCACGGCCGTTGCCAGTATCAGTGCCAGTACATCAGGATACAAATCCGGCAGTATCTGTTACTGCACAAAATCCGCGCTGGGCGCCGAACAGGTCTTTTGGACCAGGTCAGCCTCCCGTCCACAACCGAAACAACCACCACAACAACCGTTATCGATACAACAACTATCAGATGAACAGAAACGGTCCATACAATGACAGACGTAACTACCACCGTGAACACGATTTCCGTCAAAACTTCCGACCAGCACAACGACAGAACTTCGATCGTCATGGCAGGGTTTGAAGAACAAAAAAAACACATTTAAAGTTCATTCAGAGTTTCAACGCTAACACAACTTTGCCCGTTTCCTTTCAAGGAACATCTGAGGTATTGTATATATTTGTAAATTAAAATAATTCTACTATTTCAGTCTTGGCGTCAACCATACCCACACGGTAGACTTAATGATCAACATCGGGTACAACTTCGTTCGGAAAATTAAAACGTAATATTTTTCAGGTCAGTGCTCACAAATATCATAATAGACTTCGAGGCGGGAACTACGGTGATTCATCACAAAATGAGAACCTGGTATGATTGAGTAGAAAAATGAGATTATGTCCTAGTTAAGATTTGGCCACACGATAGAGTTTTTAATAACGGAGGTGAGGGAGGTTTTCGTCATCCGCTCGAAAGACTGAATGGACCGCCACAACAAGGAAACAACATTGAAACTCTGGTAAAAGAGAACCCAAAGTTATCAAAACAATGTTACATTGCAGATTGCTCGGAAACGTCAACTCGCAAATGAGATAGAAAGGTGCAAACGAGAAGCTCGGATAGAGGACGGATTGTCAGAGCCTTATTACGTTTCTATGCATGACAACGATCCTAGAATGGTGTACTTCAAAAGTTTGCTCGATGAATTCAAAGCGCTGGAGCAGGAGGAAAAACAGTTTTCGCAGTCACAATCGAAGCCACTCTCTTTTTTCCAGTGAGTTTCCAGTTTTCGGCTATTTACAGAACTGTGAGTTATTTTCAATTTATTTTAGGTGACACTCAATATTTCTCCGATTCGAAGTCCTGATTACTCAGATGATTTAAACACTGTTACCAGACCGACTTTTTCATTCTTCACAGCCGTATTTTCTACACCGTCATCTCTCAATCACTGAAGGTGAGTTTGAGTAGTTATTATTTGTCTAGTCACAAGGAAGCAACAAAAATTCTCCTCTTTTCTCGTTTTTTTGATTGCCGTTTTCAAGAACTTCATATTGTTCAGTAATTGTGACTAAACACTCTCTGTACAGTTTTTGATTCAAGTCTTCAAAATGGGAATGGGGGTGATTTCAATTTTCCGAATTGAAATCCAACCATGAAGATGTTTAGATTTCATCACTTAGTACTTACTATTTCAGGTGCTTCTCTCAAGGCTGATGATTCTTTTCTTCCACCAATGTCACTACTTTCTTGCATCACTCAACAATGTCAAAATCAAAAGGTTGGACAAGCCAAATTGCCATGAATGTTCCATCCTCACTCCACCATTTGGTAAAATCTTTTTGATCCACATAGTTTCAAGTTAGTTCCCGGTTTTTCTCCAGTTTATTCTAATCTTATCTCTAAACTTTTGTAGAGTTGGGTTTTGGTGATTCACTCCAGCTTTTAACCTCAATCTTATTTTCCACGGTTTCGCGTTGTGAAAAGGAGTTTGAAGTGGTATTTGAAAGATTTGAACTTTTGTGTATTATCAAGTGTACATAACAATGAACAATGCAACATAAATTTTCTCAACTGGAATGACTGAAACACTTCTCATACTCAAGTTTTATAGTAACCAACAACTTTTTTGTCTTTCACACCATTGTGTGCATTATTGGATTCAATTTCCTAGTGTGGACCTGTAAGTATTATGTACCTAACTTGGTCGAATGAGCCATCAGACCCAATTAACCAACCACAAGGCATTTTTAACTTTTTTGAAATTTTTAACTTTTTCGAAATAAAAATATCGTTGTATCATATGTTCTCGGACTGAACGATTAGATGAGATTGTCTTTGATCTGGAAAATTCGAATCTGTAGTGAGAAATCGTTCTGCGTCAAGCTTTTCGACATGGTCCAAAAGGTTGACTGTTTTAATGTGAAAAGGTTGTTGTCTGAAAAAGTGATCCTTTGAAGCAATCTTGCGGGTTTTGGATTGTTTTCTGCATCGAAAATAAACGGATTAAATTGTACGGATTTTCTTATGAGTGGTAATGAGTAGTATAGAATTTTTTGTACTCTTTTCACAGAACCGATGGAAACACTTGCAGTTAAGCATTCCTGTTGACCACAGCACATGGAAGAAGTTCAATCTCAGGAAACACTTCGTTCAAAATTCATGAGTAAGAGTTGCTTTGTCCGTTCACTGTAGAACTTGTATCACTGAAAGGCTTTCAGCACTTCACGAAGTTTTTACGGTCAAATAGGAACGGTCGCAATGGGATTAGAGATTTACCTGTCGCGCTAAGCTCTTACGTTTGGTTGAGATTTATTTCTCTTTTTTGTCTACTTTAATACCTTATTTAATGTAAAGACGTTATTTGACCACATTATGTTTCCGGGGTCCGTTTTGTTGCGCGGAGACTCAGGTTGGTTTAAATAGATAGATCTCTTATCTAGTGGACTTGGCAATCAAAAAGATTTTCAAACTGATCAGCACACCATTTGATAAAGAAAAAGTCAATTCAAAAGCAGAAAGAGAGCTTAAATGAAGTCATCAAGGAGTAGAATTTATCATTTAAGGTAAGAAAAAGTCATTAAACTCATTTTTACATTTTTGTTGAGGGAAACTGTTTTTTCGCTCAGTTGTAGATAGGTAGATAGGAATCATTTATTACTAAACTACGGCCTTTTATACACATGGGTAGGCCTTCTAGAATATTCCAGAGGGGTACAATACGTGGCAGGTCAAATACATTTCTAAAGACATAAACGTGGCACACGTAATATTAGACGTATATAACATCTCCCCTTCTAGCGAGTGTCGTACTTCTTCTGTGATGGATCCGGCTGGAGACGAACAGGAGCGTGACGTGAGCGGGTCGATCGTCTGAGTGCAGGAGCCTTTGGTGTCCCTGTTGTCTGCGTCGGTGACTGTACGGTGTCGTTGTCTTTGTCCTTGTCGGAGTCGTCGGCTGTAGCGAGCTTCGGCGGCTGTGGCAGGTTGAACGTCGTCAGGAGAATGTCGTCGTCGATGGTGCGTGTTCTCAGCTGGTTGACATGCCTTTTGAGTAATCCATTGGAGGTCAGGATGTCATAGACTAGATCGCCATGCTTCTTCTTGACGGTGCCAGGAAACCAAGGTTTCTTGCCTGGGCGGTAGTCTCGAGCGTAGACGGTGTCTCCAATGTTGAAGTGACGCGTCCGAACTCCATGATGCTTGTTGAACTGAGCCTCCATCTTGGTGTTTCTGCGAGGTGTTTCTGCAGGAGTCAGTTCTGGAAGAAGTAGGTCCTAAGTCGTCCAAAGTTTCCTCCCCATGAAGTTTTCTGCAGGTGTCTTCCCTCCTGGACTTGATTGACATGGTGTCGAACGATAAGAGAGCAGTAGTTGTTGTAGGGCTTCGTCGGTTGGAGCGTGATGTCCTTGAATCTTCTTGAGTCCTCGCTTGAAGATGTCGACGATCCGTTCAGCTTGACCATTAGATTGTGGAAAATATGGTGCCGTGAGGATGTGCTCAATTCCTCTGGATTTGCAGAAATCCTCGAACATGTCGGCGGTGAACTGTGTCCCGTTGTCGCTCACAATGATCCTTGGGTTGCCATAGTGACTGAACAATTCCGAGCAGAGGTTCATCGTTGCGGCTGCTGAGATGGTGGGTGTCTTGATGACTTCTGGCCATTTTGAGTAGGCGTCCACTACTACCAAGTAGTACGTGTTGTGCACTGGTCCAGCAATGTCGATGTGGATCCGGGTCCAAGGTCTTCTTGGAAGTTCCCATGAGTGCAATTCTGCCTTGACTGGTCCCTTCGCGGCGTACGCACAGTGATCACAGCGTTTGACGAGGTCCTCGATGTCCTTGTTCATGCCAGGCCAGTAGACGTAACTTCGAGCTAGTGCCTTCATCCGTGTGATGCCGGGATGTGAAGTGTGCAGAGACTTCATGACTTGATGACGAAGCTTCTTCGGAATGGTGACGCGGTGCGAGAACATGATGCATCCGTTGACAATTCCAAATTGGTCTCGGCTGGCGTAGATGATCCCAAGCGTAGATCTTGAGTCAATCTTCTTCGGCCAACATCCTGTCTGCAGACATTTCTTCACTTCGGAAAGTTGTTCGTCCTCGTTGGTGAACTTCTGGATGTCGTCAGCCGTCACAGGTAGGTGATCGTAGATTTGTGCTTGTTCGGCCAGAACTTCGACTTCGATTTGAGCGATGACGCGGTCTTCTTTCTCCTTTTGAGCCAGTTGTGTGTTGATCAGTCGAGAGAGAGCGTCTGCTTGTCCAAACTCTGTTGTTCTGATGTACTCCAGAGTGAAGTCGTAGTTGAGCAGTTGCGTTGCCCAACGTTGTAGACAATTAGCCGTGTAGACTGGAATCCCCTTCTTGCTTCCAAAGATGGTCAGGAGCGGCTTGTGGTCCGTCCGTAGCAGGAAGGTGCGGCCATGTAGGAACTTGTGAAAGCGTTGGATGGCGTAGATGAGACCATAGCCTTCTTTTTCCACTTGAGAGTAGTTCCTCTGAGCTGGTGATAGCGTGTGACTGATGTGGTACACTGCCTTCTCCGAGCCATCCGGGTACTCGTGAGAGAGTACTGCTCCAACTCCAGTGTTGCATGCGTCAGCTGCGACGATGAGTGCAAGCTTCGGATCGTAGTGAGTCAACAAGAGGTCAGACTTCAGGGTGTCCTTGATCTGGTCGAACGACGATTGACATTCAGTTGTCCAGACGAACGGGGTGTCCTTCTTCGATAGTGCATCCAGTGGTCCACGAAGTTTGTGCATTGACTTGACAAATGCTCCGTAGTACTGTACCATTCCAAGAAATGCTCGAAGTTGGCTGAGATCTTGTGGAACCGGCATCTTGTCGATGGCCCTGATCTTCTCTGGGTCCGGTTTACGTCCATCCGCGGTGATGACGTAGCCCAAGAACTTGATCTGGTTCTTCAAGAAACTGCACTTCTCAGCTTTGACACGGAGTCCATAGTCAGCGATACGTTGGATGACGGCCTTGACACGTTGATTGTGCTGGTCCATGGTCTCTCCAGTGATGATGATGTCGTCCAAGTACGCTGCAGTGCCCTCTAGTCCATTGATCAGCATGTCCATGATTCGTTGAAAAATCGCTGGTGCTGTCTTGACTCCAAACGGCATGCGTGTGTAGGTGTACAATCCAAGATGAGTGTTGATCGTCAGCAAGTGTTGTGACGATTCCTCCACGGCGACCTGCATTTAGGCGTCCCTGAGGTCGATTTGCGTGAAGTATTGGCCTCCATTGAGTTTGGCGAAGACGTCATCGATGATCGGAAGCGGGTGAGAGTTGCCTTCCAGTGCTCGGTTGAGTCCAGTTGAGTAGTCGGCGCACATGCGAATGTTGCCATCCTTCTTGTCAACCACGACGATTGGAGCTGCCCAATCCGAGTGTTCAACCTTGATGAGCACACCATCCTTGACCAGTCGATCGATCATTTCCGTGACGCGAGGTTGTACGGCGTACGGAACCGGTCTGGGCTTGCAGAAGACAGGAACGGAGTTGTCGGCCAGATGGAGCTCGGCCTTGACTCTGGTACAGAGTCCCAATCCAGTTGTGAAGACGTCCGGATGAGTCTTCAGTAACTCCTCTTCGAGACGGGAACGCGTCTCCTTCAGGTTGTCCTGTGCCACACTGCTGATGGATTGATCCTTACTGCTAGCTTGTCGAATGCTTGACAGTATGCCCGGATGTTTGCGTAGCCATTCCATTCCGAGAATGTTGCTGGAGTTGGCCACGTAGCAAGTCCCTCGATTCGTGATGCCCTTCAGCGTGAAGTTGCAGTCGAACTTGCTCTTGACGTCGATTTTGAGATCATTGGCTGCTTTGAGGCGGAGGTTGGCAGGTTGCAGAGTTGGTGATCCGAGTCCCTTCCAGTCCTTGAGACTCAGCAGCGAGATTTCGGCTCCGGTGTCGAACAGCATGTTGACTTCCTTGCCATTGATACCAACTTCTGTGAAGAAACGACTGTCGCGCTTGATCGTCGCCAAGTCGATTTGTACGCAGTCTTGTCGTCTCCTGTTGCTCTTCCAGGTATTCTTCTTCTTCCATTTCATGTTGCCTGCCTTGTAGTTCGTCTTTGAAGAGTCCTGTTGCCAGAGCGGACAATCCTTCATCCAGTGATCTCCGTGGCACTTGTAGCATGGTGACGGAGGTGAAGATTGTCTCGGGTTCCTATCTCGTTGATGACCAATGCGGTTGACGGCGGACACTTCTTCCTTTGGCTGGGCGAGTGCGAGGTTGTCTCTGTTGAACATTTGGGAGTGCTCGATCC
Organism: Caenorhabditis parvicauda; assembly: GCA_963978915.1. Taxonomy (NCBI): domain Eukaryota; kingdom Metazoa; phylum Nematoda; class Chromadorea; order Rhabditida; family Rhabditidae; genus Caenorhabditis; species Caenorhabditis parvicauda. Next base: position 13,805,010 of record OZ022249.1, on the reverse strand, counting down.
TGTCGGTGAGGTCGTCGATCGTCATCGTCGGGTTGTTCTCCAGTTCGCAAAGTGCTTAGACACAAAGCTTGTCGTACTGCGGGTCCCTCAGTCCGGAAATGGCCAAGTCTGCTTTCCCAGTCCGTTGTGCGGTAGACTGCGATTGGATCAGTTCCATAACAGCATCCAAAGTTGACTTGTTGTCCTCCCTGACAGCCTTCACGGTTTCCATGTTGCATTCCAGAACAGCTTTTATGGATGACTGGAACGTAGAGAGCAGAGCAGTCAGCTGGGCCTGGTCCATGAGTTGAGTTCGTAGAGCTGATCGCCAGTTGTAGATAGGTAGATAGGAATCATTTATTACTAAACTACGGCCTTTTATACACATGGGTAGGCCTTCTAGAATATTCCAGAGGGGTACAATACGTGGCAGGTCAAATACATTTCTAAAGACATAAACGTGGCACACGTAATATTAGACGTATATAACACTCTCCAAATTTCATCAAATGTTCGTAAAACTGGTGTGTTAACAGGTAACACGAGTCATTTATATTCTCAGTGTTTAGCATGAACATGTTCACTTTTGGTTTTTTTGCGATATCTCATTTATAAGTTGTCTGATCCTCTTCAATATCCTACATAATTTGCTTCAAACATTTGAGAATTGAAAGTTCTGGTAAAAAATGAAAGTTCCGGTAAGAAACTTGGTTGAAGTTCCAAAGAAAAGTGAAAGATTCTGTCAAAGTTTCTGAGAAAAGCAACAACTCCTGCAAAATGAAATTCTTACTGGTCGAGTTTTCGAACTTGGATTCTGTATTCTATAGATAAAATGTGTCAGGAGCTTCCCTACCAATCACTGTGAGTTGATTGAATCAGAGATTGTTCCGCTGCTCTTTGATATTGCATTTACCCTTGCGATCAATATGCCATGAAAATTCCACCTCGGAGTAGACCTATTGAGTCTTGGGTCATTTGAAAACAAACTCTGTGAGAATAATTTGACAGTTCCATTGAACACAGAAAAGTCAGTCAACAAATCACTACAATTCACATGAAAATGATCTCATTTTTCTGTTGTTTCAAATTTCTGAAAGATCAGCCAATAAGCACAAATTTTGGGTTCAGTAAGACGGACCAATGGCCGTCTTCTTAGTCTCCAAGTTACATGAACACAATATCATTCCTTTTCTGTAGTTATGATGATCATCTTTTTCTGTGACCTTTTCTTGACCAAAATACAGAACAACATTATTCTCATTTTCTTTTCCTTTTTGTTTCCTCACTTCAATCGTTCTACGTTCATGTCGGAACAAAATTGAATTTTCTCGATGATTGACGCTCGTTTGAATTTACAATTACAATTTGATTGGCAATGATCAAAGGTTGAAATCAAGAATTATTACAGAGAAAAAATTGCCGAATAATCTCAAAACAGAGGAAAATAATCAAAAAAATCAAAGATCAGATGTCAGCTGAGATAACTTTTTTGATCTTCATCTATCACCTACTGCGTGCATTTTTCTCACCACGCCCTCATTCATTCGATGTTTTCTCTAACAGTCGTCACTCCACTCTTCGGTTAAGTTTTTTTTTACTATACCTTATGATGAGTTTCTCCAAAACCATTGATACAACAGAGATTTGTTGTATTTTGAATCTTTACAATTGTTAAACCACCGTTTTTTCAAAGTCAATGACACTGTTATTTTCATCATCATAGTGATTTTTCTATTCTGATCGCTGCTCACTGTCAAAGAGTGTTCATAAACCAGGAAACTTCAATCAACAGTGCAATAAACGAAAATTGTTTTTTCTTCTTAACAGGAGTTGACCTTGAACGTTATTGGGATCCAGAGTTGAGACCTAGCCAGATGTGTTAAGCAGGTCGAATAATGAAGTTTTCATGTAGAAAATTTTTGCGCGTTTTTTGTTTCAAGCGAGATATTTTAATTTTAAAAATCACTTTTTAAAACCGTACACGTTAACGCCACAGGGCTTTTTTGACCACA
>OZ022249.1:13696319-13802819 GCA_963978915.1 Caenorhabditis parvicauda | reverse complement strand
GTACTCATCTATCGAAACGTTTTAACACAGTTCCATATCAAAATTATCATAATTTCCTACTAGAAAAAATGATAAAGTAGACAAATACTGCAGAAATCAATGTCGTCGAGAACAGCAAGTACTTCGAATGGCAAGTGGCGTGGGAAGGAAGCCGATTCTGTCGATGGTCGCACCCGGAAGAGCCGTAACAACAGAAAAGCGAAGCCAGGCGTTGTCAGTTCGCTGAACAAGACACTCCCGGTCAAACCCACCCCGTTGGCGAACTCTGGTTCCGAGCTCCTACGGCAATTACAATCAACAACAAGGTACCCACCAATCGAGGAAGAAGCTCCTCCGTACACGGCAGCCCTGGCACCACCCACACCTACAACTTTGTCTGGTACTGCAGTTGAGAAAGTTTTAGTTCATGTAGAACCAGCACATCCGTCACAAGTAGCAAACAATCTCCTGGCAGGAGCTGCTTCCGCAGGGAATTTGCACTTGGCTCCGAACCAGTCTTTTTATGGCTCGAAAAACTACCAGAACCACGGGAACGTTCAGTATGGTCACAGGATTAACTACCACCGTGGACGCAACTTTTGTCAGGACTCACGACCAGCACAAGGACAAAACTTCATTCAGAACAGAACTGTTTGCAAAACGGAAACAACTAACTAAAAGTTTGTTCAGAGCTTCGATGCTGACACTTCTTTGCCTATGCCGGTTCCAGGAGCTTTCGATGTAATTGTGGGTTTGTAGGTACAAAATTATTCTATAAATTCAGGCGTGGCGTGAGTTATATTTGAGTGGGAGAACAACGCAAATGGATGCACAACCACAACTAGGCGATAACATTGAGACAATGGTGAATGCCAACTCAAAAGAGTCAAAACAATGTGAGATTGTAGGAAACTTGGAGACGTGAATTCAATTGTGATATCGATCTGTTTGTCAAAAGACTCCAGAAAAGATACGGCGTACCGGAAGCTGGTCATCAACGACGAGAATGAAGCATATGTTCAGAGTAAGTTTTCAGTTTCTGTCGTTAACAGAATTGTGAGATAGTACATATTTCAAACATTATGTTCTACTCGTTGGCCTCACAATTTTCGATTCAAGTGTATCTCTGCTCTCAGAAGTTGCTTCACCGACCTCGTTTAGGAGTTGTGACCAAAAATAGAATTCACACGCAATTTTCAAAAAAGTAGGATCTGTAGTGCTGAAGAATTCTGTCGTGAAAAGGAGCAAATGAGTGAACATGGAGTTGACGCAAAAATTTTTTGATTCTCACGTGATACACGTTTTTTGCCCGAGAAATACTATAACGATTTATCAATTATGATCACTTTGTGTAACTCTTTCCGATTTTGGACCCAAAAATTTTTGTCTCAGAATCGACTGAAAACGTAAGAATTGATAGATTCAATCATTCTAAATCGTTTGGAATAAATCTCGCCTCTGGAAATCTGCTAGGAGTCGAGTTTCAGAAGGTGAAAGTTGGACGATTTTTAACGTCCACTTCAGATGCATGAAACTTCGGAATCGAGCCTCAGAATCCAGCAACCTCAGTTTTCCGTGCATCTCGAACTTTTAAAATTTAATAAAATGCAAAATCTCAACAGTTTTTCTTACCCATTATCACAGATCCCCCTTTTTTGAAAATTGCATGTGAATTCTATTTCTGGCCATAACTCCTGAATGAGGTCGGTGAAGCAACTTCTGAGAGCAGTTCCATCGTCTTCACCATATTTGAAAACTTAAGAGACCACTCAGATCTCATAGATTCTCCGGGCTTTTATATACTTCCTATGTAAGTTCTATAGTTATTTTGTATTTCACACCATTGTGTGCATCATTTTTCTTAAAATTTTCCACTGTGTACATGTACAGTAGGCCTACACACCAAGCTTGGTTCGACAAGTCTTTAGCCCCAACCAATCACGCCGTACTCATTACATGTTTAACTAAACGCAAACGGAATAAACATATTGCTGTAATCTGTTTTTTTGTGAACAAATCGTCGAATGATTTTTTTTCTCAAAACTCATCGAAAAAGTTTGAATCTACATTTTTCTGTGGGAATGAAACCCGGAAAATGAACGTCACGTAACAGCTGAACGGCGATAGCTTTAAGAGCGGCCGCAAAGTGCTGCTGGAAGGTCCAGTTACGGTTTGAGGAGTTTTTCATCCGGCTCGAAAGAAGTTGATCACCTCTTACGATCCACTTTCGACGGAAATGCCGGTTGATTTTTACTTCTGGCTCAACGAAACACAGAGAAGTTTCATCGTCAGCAGTGATTCCGACAAAACCACATACATAGAAGCATGAAGAGAGGTCTTGTTATAACTTTTTACTTTTATGTGTAGTAGAAACACCATGGATGAGATTCGGTCATTTTTCCTGTCTTTTTTAGCCTCTATGGTAAGGAAGTTCTGGTCCGAAAACAGAGTGAAAAAGAGAAAGACTATTTGAAAAGTGAAGTGCGGTATGGTTATGATGTCACTATTCTCGTTAAAGTGAGAATGACGGAATGAAATTCTGAGGATGTGTTCCTAAAAGTTCTACGGAAACAGTGAAATTGAAAAAATCTAAATTTGACGCGTGATGTTGCAGCATATTACACGTAAAATGACCGACTATGGTTCATGGTTCCCCTGTATAGTCGAGAAACGGTTCACCCTGTATAGTCGAGAAACATTTTGTTTCATGCTTTTCTACGCATTCCAGAAGTTTGACTTTATGAAAATGAGTGAGCTTTTGAAGTGAAAGAATGCAATTGATATACTTCTACAAATTCCCGACTTTTTTTCTGGGTCAACAAAAAACGTGTTCAATTTTTTAAAATTTTCTCTCATTCAATGAGTGTTATCCAAAAAGTAGGATCTTGACCCCTGTACAACAAGTTAAGTACTGAATGTCTATGGAATGAAAGATAAGTGTTTGAGTGATGATTGCATCAAAAGAGATTCCACAATTTTTGATTCAGGTTTTTGTTACTCTCTCTCTCTAGACAGAATTTGAAAATTTTCATTCAGAATTTTGTTCACTTTATTGTTCATGCTAACAACAACACGTAGCAGAAGCTTGATCTCAGGGAATATTTCGTTAAATATTCATTAGTAGAAAATGTTTTGTTCATAAGTGGTCTCCAGCACTCAACGATGTTATTACCGTCAGATTGGAACGATGGTTATGGGATTAGAAAAAACATGTCGCGCTGAGCTCTGATCTCTGGTTCATCTGTCTTTGTTCTATCATGGAGATTCACAACGTATCGTTTTTATCATCCATATAATTTAATTCTAGAGTATTCTGATGAAAACTTGATGCAAACAATACAACGAAACAAGCAAAACATAACATTGACACCCAAGTGTCGGCTTCACTTGGTCGGCGCTAAGTTATGTTCTTCCCCACCCTCAAGCGTACCGCGTTTTGCTACTGTTACAATGACAAATGAATGTGAAACAGATCGAAGACTGTCGACAGAATTCACAAGTTGATGCAAAGTACGTTTTGCTCTTTCACGGTTGAACTTGGGTGGGATTCTTTAAATTTTAATTGACTGCGGACAAGGAGGAGTCAGAACAAAACGAGACCCGTTGATTACTTACAAAGAAAATTAACATTGTTGTTGTATGTACATATGTATGTCGCCTAGCATGGTATGCAACATAACGAGCTTTCAACAATCACTACATGTGTAGTTAAAACTTCTGAAGAAAGCCTCAGCTCACTTCCGGCTTTTTTTCAAACAATCTGATTCATTTTTGTGGCGCTCAACAACTGTGACGAATACCGTTTTTATACCGTAGTTTCGCTCAAACGGAAGGAGGTCCAATTGAAAGATCAAACGCAGTCGGCCGCCAGCTTCATGATCTCACTAATTAACGTTCTACAAGGTTCATATTTCAAAGACCGATATCATAAACACATGTCCACTTTCATAAAACCAGAGAAAAAACACCTAGTTTTATAATCGAACAAGTTTATGATAATTCTAGGGCAATAACAGCTACATGCGTGTCAACTATCTGTTTTTCTCTGACGCTCACAATACAAAAATGAAAGTTCTGACAGAAAAACAAACGATCATCTAATCAATCAAGATGGAACTATTTTTTTGTACACATTCAGGAATGAACGTAAAATATGCACTTGATCTTTTTGAATACATCAAATGGAAAACTACATTTGCAGAACTCTCTGTTCACATGACCACGTAAGAAATAAAAACAAAGAGAGAGAGAGAGAGAGAGAGAGAGAGAGAGAGAGAGAGAGAGAGAGAGAGAGAGAGAGAGAGAGCGGAGAAGGTTTCTAAACACCGGTTCTCTCACTAAAATGTACATCGAATTTACTATTATTCACATGAAAGTAAATTTATGAAACGGGTCGGTCTTCATTTAGGAGCACTTGCTTCGTCTTCAGATACTTCAGAGATCCATTGTTTGCGTTGTCATGTGACGGCGTGGATCAGAAACTCCCAGTTTGAATTTTTCACATGAAAATAAATTAATGGAACGGGTCGGTTTTTTATCTCTTTGTGAGACTCACGTGAAGACTTGATCTCACAAATTGAAATTCACGTGAACGTATAACCTCCTCACTTCTCCTTTGTTCAGGAGCACTGTGATGATATTATTTTTCGCAATACATAGTTACTACATTCACACTTGCTAACTGATATACGCATGATCGTATACCCGTTCAATTTTTTCCTCATGTCACAGAGATAGAATAAATTCTGGAAATTATTTCGAATTCAAAAACAAAGATAGTTAATTTCTTAGCTACTTGGGTTATTCAAGCTGAAAGTTTCAATTTTTGGCTAGTAAAATCATCCCGAGCTTCACAGATTGCTGAGACTATAAAAAAAACTCAGCAAATTGGCTTTGATTAACCATAAACAAGCTCTTTTTACTACCTCATATGACTTTCCGTGACACTTCCGACTCACTAGCACTTTCATTCGCAGGACATGCCTACCGTAGTCACCCATGGTGGTCCACGTTACTCACTACCACAGCGCCCATTAGCATGTCACCCAGGCCGTTGACACGCCCCTAATGAGGACACGCCTCTCAGCAAGTCTTCGAAATCAGTTTATAATACATATTCGCAAGTAACCTGCTCATGAGAAATAGGAAAAAAAGTGAGAAAGAGAGAGAACAGAGAGAAAGAGAGAGAGAGAGAGAGCCTCATTTTTTCCAGCCATTCTGTCTTGCAACGCGAGCTTCCGCATGATAAGCTCAAGATCAAGTAGGATTTTTTCTTGACAGCTTTCACTCGAGCTGGAGTCAAAACTGTGGTGAAAATACCACGAGGAGGTTTTATACAAACTGAAAGAACTAGTCATAATAACTTAATCAGTGGTACAAAAATATAAAAGCTCGTGGCCCTCACTGTTTGGAACAGTTTTGATGTTCCCCGGACGAGGCATCAAGAAACGTCAAACAATCTGAACCGAGTGCTTTCCCTGCTTCGACTTTTTGAAAAGTGGAGTGCAGTATGGTTATGATGTCATTACTCTCGTTAGAGTGAATATAACGGGATGAAATCTTGATGGAACATTTCTCAAAGTTCTACGGAAATAAGAAAAATGAAAAATTGTATTTCGACGCGTGATGTGGAAGCACTGAGAGTGATAGACCAATACTCATGGTTTACCCTGGAAACATTCAATTATTACATTGATTCTTTTCTATTTGAACTCTGTTAGATTTCTGTCACCTAAAATGTTTTGTGGAGAAGAATGCCGAATGCCTAAGCAACATGTTGAAATGGCAACTAATTGAAGTAGATGACGCATTGTTCGATGGGTAACAGATTTCTTTCCAATAAATGAGGAATTTCTGACTCAGAGTTAGTGAGGCATGCGTCTATCACGTCATAAAGTTGCTGGAGTACAAGATTGTGGTGGAGCTCGACAAGTTGGCAGAACAAAAAATCAAGATTTTCAAGTCAAGACCATACTAACTTCTTCTTATCACCACTGCGATTTTGTTTCAAAGAATGCACAGTTTGGTCAACTTATTTGACTTAAGAACAATTTTTTACCGGGAGTCCTGAAAAATGCTTCAATTTTTCTACTAAAAATCAACAGAGGATCTTTGAGCAACTATTGACTCAATCTATCATGACAAGAAATATGTTTTTTTAAAGAAGCGGAGCGACGTCCCACTTCTACGTACGTAAGACAAAATTCTAAAAAATCGAAGCAGCACTTTTTGACCTCTTACTCACACACCTGCGCGTAATCGTTCGCCATTCTTAACTCATTGAACGCTATGGAGAGGCGAGTGTTTTCATTTTATCTCAGTGTACAAATTTTCTGCCAGATCAGAATTCTCATGCTTCTGTTTGTGCATAACAGCACACTTTGGTAAAACTGAGAAAACGCTTACTTGTTATCAAAATCTTCATAACAAACTACCGCCTAACACAGCTGCGCTCTCTTCCTTTTTTTTTATCTCTCATCCCACCGATTTCTCAGTTTACTTTCTCCCACTGCACACCTCCTTTATTATTTTTTCATTCGATTCCGCCTCAAGTTACAGTTTATCAACAGGTTTCAATCAGGTTCATATGTTGATTGTATTGATGGTTCACATGTACAGGGTGCGCCGTAAGTATTGGTCGGTTGTAAAACCGCTGCCACGTGGCGCAGAATTCAATAAAAGGCTTCAAATTTTCACATTATGACTATCAAAAATATGGAAACGGATACGAGGTGTCGCCAGAACGCAGGTAGTTGTCGTCAAAATCAGCTCATAACTTCTGGAGGTCCACCTTCAGAATTTCCAAATTTGAGTATTTTGTAGTCGAGACATTTATCGTCAATTTTTTTGATCCGCAAGAAACATTGAGTTCGTAGTTAACAAGAAAGATATTAACTTTTGAGTCGGGCTGAAACCCGAAAGCTGAAATTCGTGAAACAGCTGCCCGAGAGCCGCAGTGGTTCCAACAAAAACCTTGATATAAGCTGGATGATAGGTATTTTAGTTAATTTTTCTACTTGCATGTGTAGTAGAAGAATGTAGGATGAGATTTTGTTATTTTGCCTGTCTTTTCTAGCTTTCGCAGTAAAGAAATTCTGGTCCGAAAACATGGTGGAAAATTCGTTCCAACCCTTGTGCTGCGAAGTTAAGCATTCGCTTTGTTCAGCTTCAGCTCCTTGTTCTTCGTTGTTAGAGAGTTGATTTTTTGAATACGGCATAAGCTAACATTCAGCTACACTAAAACGATCCGTTGCATCATTTTTCCGGTCTTTCCGTCCTGCAAAGCGAGCTTCTGCAGGATGCGGTACCCATTTCGTAAGATATTTTTCTTGACAGCTTTCACTAGGGCTGGAGTTAGAACTGTGACGGAAAACCCACTCATAGGTTTCACACGAAATGTATCAAGCGTTTTAAACAGTTCCGATGTTTCTCGGACTAAGCATCGAGGAACGTCGAGCTCTTAAACGGTCTCCGGCAGGTGCTATCCCTCATTTGACTTTTTGAAAAGTGAAGGGTGGTATGGTTATGGTGTCACTTCTCCCGTTAAAGTGGAAATATGAAGACTAAATTTCGAGGGAATATACCTAAAAGTTATACGAAAATAATAAAATTTTAAAAATTGAATTTTGACGCGTGACGTGGCAGCATACTACACGCAAAGTGATCGACCAATACTTATGGCGCACCCTGTACAAGTTACAATAAATCATCTTGCCTCACATGTTCTATCATATTTTTCTTGAAAAGTGCGCACCCGCAACGTTCGTTTGTGTTTGGGTAAAATTCAGGAAGTACAACTATGTTTCTCTTTGTTGATTTCACACAAAGCAAATCTTGCGCAATAGGTAACGCGCTTTTTGCCAGGAGCATGCTGTCGCCAAGGTGACATCTTTGCTTCCAGGAAATTAAGTAGAGACTTCACCCAGAAAGTAATTAGAACTAGTTTTGGTTTTGCATTCATTGATTCATTAGGATTCACGTCTTCTCATTTTAGTAGAATATCCTAAACTAGAAACTCTTAGAAATTTTACACCGGCTGTAATAGGGTGACATATTCCATCAGTCTTCTGATTTTCTTGAAGTTCTTCCAATTCGCTCAGACAAGCTTCATAACAACTTTATTCCAAACTCATCATGAGAATTCAGATTTCCCTTTCGGTCAGAATGCAAAGAAACGTTCCCATCCCACACCGCAACCGTCTCAGTGCTGCTCCAAAAGAGAAAATGACAGAAATAATCTACAGAGAGGTCGGCATAATCTACGGCAATATAAATGCTGTCGAACGCAGTCAAAGCTTTGTGAGTTTATTTCTTCTCGTTGAGATTTTTGAAAAAAAAATTCAGCTTTGTGAAATTCTCAAGCCGGACCACCCACTACGTAAAGAAGGGGAAGAGGTTCAGTTCCTGGAAACTCTTGAACACAGAAACACAACGTTTCTCAAAGCCATAGAAGAACTTGGAAACTCCATGGACAAGTACACAATGACAATTAATCAATTCGACACATTCAGTGAGCCGGAGACAAGAAAGATCATTGCAACGATTCAAAAGAATGTAAGTTTTGCGTATTTTGACGCACTTAAAACTTTTCGCCTTCTCTCTAACTACTTGTAATAATTAGCAATCTTGCAGATGCCTGGGAAAATCGTTGCTCCAGGAAAGCTCGCAAACTTGGTTCTGAAGAAGTTGGAAGCAACAAGTGGAACCCTCACCGAAGTGTCTCGTGTAAAGGTTGATACTAAAAAAAACGTCAAGAACAAGCAGAAGTGAATCGAAGACCGAGCAATTTTGTTTTCGAATTTTTTTATCAGCTGAGATTTACTCTTCATTTTCTGTATGTACAATGTACACAATTCAAATGTCAATGAGTTTTACTTTTGAATAAACTGTATAATGTAGTGGTGGTTTTTCTTATCTCGTTTCCTCCCGGATGTTTGAATGGTAAGATGTTGTCGTTAATTCCAGTTCAAAAAAAACAACGCTCATTGAAGTGAATGACAGTTTTTCAGAAAGAAAATTGTCGTGTTGATAGTATTCTTTCAAATGCGTTCTGTAATCTCACTTACTTACTTTGTTTTTTCGTTGATCCATAGTTTGCGTTGTCATGTGACGGCGTGGATCAGAAACTTCCAGGTTGAACGATCCTCTGCCAACGGAGACCCCGGGGTTTTGCGTACCAAATAACCATGTTTTTTTTGCCCAATCATGGATCGGAAGTGGAGGAAATCGTCTCTCGCTTTGTTGACATCGTCGCTCTATTTCAGAGACGGTCTGCCGACTTTCCTTCTTCTGCCCAAAGGGGACCATTCCGTGACCTTCTTTGACTATCGTTGAAGCGGCTGTTGAGTTTTCAGTGACTTTCTTCGACCACAGGTAAGGCGGCTGTTGAGCAACGTAGCCAGCCGTATCTTGATCAGAGTCGAGACGTCAAACTCTTCAGGTTGGATGTTGGCATTTTTACAGATTTTATTCATCGTACGTTGCAGTCGTCCAGTCTCTGATTGAAACAGTCTTGTAGAGTGAGGCTGAAATGACACATTTATTTTCTCTTTCTGACCTTGTCGCGAGTAAGCTTGATTGCCTGTTTGATGTTGCTGTTTCTTGGTGTTTCCGGAAAAAGTTGGATCTAATATTTTCTTATCGTCGGCTTTTTTAATGGAATCTTGTGCTTCAGTATCTTCTCGAGATAGAGAGTTTCCTTGACTGTGTGGTGTGTCCATCGCAGATATTTTCTTTTTGTTGGGCGTGGTCATTCACCATTGTCACTGTCTTGTTGTAGTTAAAGAGTAGACCCGAGATTATTGGCGATTTCCAGGTGGGCTGATCGTTATCCGTTGATTCCGATACCTCTATCGTCTCAGTTTACTCTGAATACCACGTGTTGAAGTGCGAGCGAGAAGAAAGTTGGGGAGGCTAGAGGAAGGGCATATTCGTAACATTTCTCGATCAGTTGTGAGACCGTGTGGATGTTGTCCATGCAGAATCTTCATGCGCGGTATGATCCACTGCGTTAATCTTGATTCTCTTTGTCAGAATGGAAGTGAAGATCTTTGCCGGACTGGAGTTCATCGATATTGGTCAATAGTCATTCATAGTTTCAGGCTTCGACTTTCTTAGGTAGAAGGCAGATTCGTGTTTCGCTCCATTTTGCTGGTGTGACGCCGGTTCTCAGGACATGCTTGTACATAGAGAGAGGGGCCATTTAAAGCATCTCCACTGACATGTTTTCGGTACCGCTAACTGTTTTTGTTTTAAGCCACTTTATTATTTGCCTGACTTCTGCCTCCAAGATTGTTGATGGAGGCTCTTCAAAGTGTAGAAGTGACTCATGTTCGATCGCTCCGTTGTCAGCTGTACGATGTCGCGTAATGGATCTTGACGCCTTTTCGCATGATGTTTCTGTCATGGGTCCACGACCCATCACTTTTTTTGATTTTGTGAAGGGGAAGCTCTCTGAGTTGGAAATTTCTTTTCGCCATGTCCCAAAGTTTCTGCTTCCCTTTTTTTTGATGTCCTTTTCATAAGCTTTTCTTGCCTTCCTATTCACCTTATTTTTCTTGAGTAGGTGTATTGTCGTGGTGCCGAGTGTTCTCCGTTTAAGGATCGTCTGAGCAACAGTTTCGGCTGCGGTTTTACATACCTTCAGAATAATGTCGTAGTGGTCTTGGACACTGAGAGGTCGTGAGACCGTGTGTCTCAGCTCATTGAGTCTTCTTATTATTTCGTATTGGTACTGATCAAAGCAGATAGTTTTCTTTTCGTTCTTCTTGGCATGTGTTGCATATTGGCATGGAGTGTTGACGGTTCTTCTCGTACTAGATGTCGATGAACACGGAGGTTGAATGACGAGTTGAAGGTATATACATCCTTGAGGATGTCTTTCCTCCGACACAGAATTCATCTGTTGAGGAAACTGAAAAAAAAACCAATCTTCCAGCAAAGCCGATGAGGCCATCATCGTTAAGGTTCTGCTTGCCGGTGCAGTATATCCATAGTAGGGTAGAAATCGCCTGCTTTTACATCACCGATGCTCGCGTTTCAATCGCGCAACAGGATTGTGGTTTTGTTATGGTTGCTTCTTGTCGACTTGTTGTTCAACAGTTTTCTCAAATCACGGTAGAAGCTGTCTACTGTGGTGACAACTGGGTATAATCCGTTTGTTCTTTTTCCTTCATCGTTTCTTGTTGCTGATGAGGTTGACGACCCGGTGCGGCTTGCAGAGCCTCCGGGCTTCACACCCCATTTCACCTGAACAAGATGACAACCAGTGAGGTGTAGGTTTGCTGGTTTCTTGGTTTGTTGTGGTCTGCTCAGGTCGACCTTATCGTTGACGGACTACAGCACGGGAAGGTGAACCAGCTGATTGTCCAATCGAGAATTCTTGTGAGAACGATGTACACATGCATAGAATGAAGAAAATTATCACAATTTATTCCCTACTGTATCTCAAAACATTCAGTCCAGTGTAGTTCTAAATCATGAAAATTGAATTTTTGAAGATGTTCGAGTGCTTTCATTGATAAAAAACATTTTTCCATTCGTGTCACACCGGAAAAAAACATCTACAAGTGCTGAAAAAATAACCGAGATCTTGGGGACAAAAACGTATGTAGATGGTTGTGAAAGGTATTTAGTTGGGTCATGGATAGTGGTTGAAAAATCAAAAGTTAACAAAAAAGTACCCTGATCGCTCATGAAAAGACATTTAGTCAGTTACTAGTGGTCTATGAGAAGACAGATCCAAGAAAACACAATAAACAATGAGATTGCAATCAAATTTCATGAATAGAAGTTTGTAAGGGGTGAAATACATTCAAAAAATACCATTTGTTAGAATCAGCAAAAAAAACGGGGACTGACAACAAAATATAAATTGCTTAGTAATTTTACGACGCTCGAATCCACATCGGGCAGTTGTGTCCGTTGGAATAGTCAAACGGTGCACCGCATAGCCAGCAAAATTCGTGGCTACACATGTTGCATCTCATGTGTGTACAACCACCGTTTTTCTCAATAATGGCCGTGCAGTTTCTGTTTGGACACCGTTTCGTCTCTGTTTTGTGAGTTTCCAAGTATTCACTTATCGAGAACCCATCATCTTCGAGCATTCGGGAGTAGGTCGCGCATGAGTAACTGAAAGAAATGAATAGAAGAATATTTAGATACATCAGCATCTTGGATCTTATCGAGAAACAGATCAACATACCCTCCATGAGACTCCCTGAAGCATCTCCGGCATTTCTCGTGCTTACAAGTTCCACACTTCATGACGCCATTGTTACCTCTCTAAATTAGAACAATGAACTGGAACGTTTTTTTTCATTTTGTCATGTTTCTATAAGCAAAACGATGAAAAGAATGAGATGATGAAATCAACTCACTCTCAGGACACCTGAACAGTCCACCGTACTGCAGGCAAAGAAGTCTTGTCTATTTTCCATCAAGAAAAGATTGTTCAATGCTGTGAACAACTTTTTTGCCTTTTCGCTGTCGAACATTTTCTCCCTGCGAGAGCCTCCAAGAACGAGGAACTGTGAATATTGAAATTTAAAATTAAAATAGAACTCATCTTACTTCTATCTTTAACGAATTAATACTCACAGTGCTTTTAACTTTTGTGAACAACGAACCTTGTAATCAATCGAGTTGAAAAAAGCCGTGCATCCCTCGAAGCAGCATTTGAGGGGAGTCGACTGATTGAAACTTGCTTTTATCTGAAACAATTTTATTAAATTGAATTACTCATGTAATGGAAACCGGTATCGAGCTAAAAAAAACAATTTAAAAAAAACCTACCATGTTGTTCACACATATTCTGCACAACAAGTGACCGCAAGCATCCATCCGATAGAAGTCGGCGTCTATTGGACATAAACAGACCGGACAAATTAGTTTATGCGGGTCTGCAACACCATCCGATGTCTTTCTGATTTTATCGTATAACTGAAAATGGTTTACTGATGTTATTTTTGTATCGGACCTTCTGATTGAGCTCATCAAGTAGAGCGACAATTCCGTTGAACTGTTCAATTGATCCTTCAAACCAAAGAACATCGTCTTCTTTGATTGAGAGATCGATTACCAATTTTCTGAAAGTACAAAATTTCATTTTTCAAACTTTTTATGAATAACTTACTTTAAATGCGCGAAATTGGAGTCTTTTTTAAGTAGTGGTCCGAGTGAGTTGAAGTAACGTGGCTCAGCAAGTTCCATGTTTGTTCGGATGACTTGTGTTCTGATAAAATTCGTTCCGGATAGGTTTTACAATTCTCCTCTCTAGAAAACAGCAAAAATATACTCACTTCCAGTTAGCAAACATGACGATGGCTTTTGATTTAGCTTCAGCTCTACCGATTATGAAGCACTTGCGCTCGAACTTATCGAGCTCAACCGCAATCTTGCGATGCAGCAGGTCCACCACGTAGTAAACATACTCCTCGCCGATTCTGTAACGGAAAGTTCTGGTCGTGTCAGAATCAATCCCGGTACCCGTGAAAAAGTGCGTCGTCAATTCTAATTTCTTCCCATTTCAACATATTCTTCAGAAGTTGAAAGTTGTCCTCGACGTAACTGAACTTTTTTATTAACTTGTGAGATTATCATTATATTTCTCCTCAACAACCCAACATAAGACAAACCACTGAAAATAATGTTGTCACTCACAGTTTCGGCCATCCTTCAACTCCAATCAATTCACTCCCATCAACCAATCTCCCGAAGTGCATTGAATCTGTATCGTACACTACTTCGTCTCCATCGTACTTGCGTAGCGATAAATCCCATGCTCTGAATTCTCCAAACTTGTCTCCATTCTGATTTTGTCAGCTTCAGAATATTGACAAACCTGAGTTCCTTATCAAGCGCATATCGAACGTTGGGTGAGCATCTCATTGTCATACGGAAGTACGGTTCCATGACGCCCTAAAATGTTTGTTGATGGCGAAATTGAATGAAACACACGTTGTAGTGATTCTCCGGTCCGAATCGAAATGGAGAGAGACGAAGTAAATCATAGAGCCATCTTACTCCCATTGGAACGTCATGAAATTGCAATTGCATTATCATTTCTCTGTCGCTAATCTCTTCATGTTGGTTTGTATTATCTATCCAGAGACTCCACGGGAAGTTCGGAGCTGTCAGTTCGTCTATTTCTTGTAAGTACTTCCTCCTCATGAACATGTTTACTCTCTCAATGTTCTCTTCATTTGAGCTGAAATTGATAAATCATGCGACCAACTACCAGGTGTCAGCACTCTGATCACTTCTTCACTTTGAAAAACTCACAATGGTTGGACTGTATTTTTCTGCAGAAATTTGATGCCTCTTATATCGACACCGTTTGACCGGAGTATGTTCCTGACGGTTCTCTTCATTCGTTGTTCATACGGTTGAGCTGTTCTGTGGTAAGACGCCGCTATGTGTGGTACCTCAGGTGATCCTACTTTTCTGGCCGTGAACTCATGGTATTGGAGGACCATTATTGCCTGTTCAACATGATCCAAGTTGTCGAGCTGAAAAAAGTTTTGGTCATCGAATAAAGGAGCTTATATGTAATGTGTAATACACTTTTGTTGCTGCTACGTCGCGTTTTGGCGATAATGTGAAGACTTTTTGGTGACTTTTTGGCAGGAAATGTTTGAAGAATATTGATAAAACTTAGAATCCAAAATCAGTGTCAAATTAGAACAACATTTTTGTATAAGATTACGCAGTTGTTAGTCCAATAAAGTCCGAGTTTCTTCGAAAAAAACAAAGTTTTTGCTTTTCTTCTTCGAATACCTACATGGAGCAGGAATTCCGCGCGTTTGGATGTGGATCTCCAGCGAAATTGTGCACCACACTCTTCGATGACCTCGTTAATGTCGATCCCTCCATCCATCAACTCAACGGGGCACGTCTGGAATTTTTTTTTCTCAAAAAAAGAGAAAAATAAACTCACACTCAAGCCGTATCCATTATCGACCTCTGTATCTGAGCATTCGCCAATCCATGTGTTCTCCAAGTTGACATTTGGATCCTTTTTCTTTAGAACCTTTTTTTCCCATTCAGTCAATTTTCTCACCTTCAATTATTGTTTAGACCAATCTATGGCAAAAACGTATTCTTGGCTAAGCTTGAGGCACATTTTATTTTCTTCTGAAAGAACAGATTTCTACCGTAATCATGCCCTTTCGCCCTTGCGTTCCCCTCTCCAAACCCCAACAAAGCCAAAAAGGACCACCCGAAAATGGAACTCACGACGAGTCTGCGACGTGAAGTCAGATTTTGTACTCTATATCTATCAATGTGATAACTTTGCACGAAACCTCAATCTCCTGTTGTATTGTTGATTCACTCACCATTCTGAGAAGTGCTTGCTCTCCAAAGTGGTTTCTCCGAATTTCGTTCTCATGTGTTACTCGGTTTCTGTCAACGAGTCTCAACCAAGAACGTTGTTCGGCATAATCCCCAACTGGTATACCTTTATCGTTGATGTGTACCTAGATTTGAGAAAATATTTTTCTCGCGTTTTACTGGTCGAAAATAACAAACGTTTTTCTGTTGAAAATGCAACTTCAAAAATATTTTAGTTCTAACAGAAAAAAATCTCTGTAAACTTCTAAAATTTTCTGGAAGTCTGTCCGTGCATGTTGGAACATGTTTTCAGAACTCTTTCAACTTACGAAAAAGTCAGCATTCGGGTAAGTGAAGGTCTGGTTCCATTTTGTCATTCCATACATCCGATGATAAGAAATCTCTCTGTTCCGCTCTTGCCATTCAGCAAAAAGTGAGTCAGCGAGAATCAGTGGATTGTTTGTTGTAGACATGTTTACTATTTGACATAGTTCCTGGAAAAAAAAACAAAAATTTTATAAAAAGCGACATCAGAATGTGCTTACTTGAAAATGTTTAATTTTGTTTTTAAAAAACGAAACCTCATATTCTTCCATAATCAATGGGTTCGACATCAAATCAAAAAGTGCCGCTGGCGTTGGATACTCTATGGCTGGAGAGAGGCGGAATTCTTCCAACTTTCCCGTAAGCAACGTAACTTCATTTTTGAAGTCAGCGTGTCTGAGAGAGAATTGGAAAAACTTCGATACTGCCTCTTTCCATTTTGGCGTTCTGTAAAAAATGTTTGTTTTTTTTCTCAACAACAAGCACTCTTTAGGAGCGTTTTGCGCCCAACATTTTTTTTTTACGCCAAGTTTGATACTCGAAACAAAGAAAGAAAAAGTGAAAGAACGTCTTTCAATAAAAACGTGAACTTTCAGACAACTTGGAACTTTTCAAAAGCTTCATTTTTAGAATTAAAATGCTAGGCAATGAATTGGTCACGTTGAGGACACGTTTGAATTTCAAAACTAAGGAAATTCGTGCCGCGCAGCAGCGCGCGGTCTGATCAAATTAGAAAGTTGATGCGCATCTCCGCTTCAACAGTACCTTTCCGATGGCGTTCACACCGTTCTGATCCGATTCCTATGACCTGAGAACAGGCCGCGGAAAGACAGTGTGACCAAATAGTTTTTCCGTTAGAATAGATAGTTGTCTAGAAAAAAGTGCGAGTATAGATCATAAAATATTTTAAAACTATGGGATTTTGATAGAAAGGAACAGAGAGAGAGAAAGAAAAAGAGGAATAGCGAATTTTATGTTATAGTTCTGTTTTCAAGAAATAACGCACTCGATTTGGGATAAAATGCTGTGATTGATGATGTGCAATTCGACGAACTTCAAGTTATTCCGGTTTGGAACGTTCACTCTACATATCTCAAACTCATCAATCTGAATTAACTATTTAAGAAGCTTTTAGATTGAAAAATTTTACATGGGTCTGTTCTTTTGATGGTTTCTTCAGCACACATTCTCTTTGGAACAGTTTTTCATTGAACATCGTAACAGGCACGATCTGAACGCTTTTTTTCAAGATAATACATGAATATGATGGACCGACCTCTTCCACCGGCAAATCCAATTGTGCATGTGGTGCCGCACCCCAGGTACCCCATTCAGTATCAAAATTTCGAAAGGAATCTTGTTGTTGTACCTGAAAAGTGAGATTTCTGAAAAAGATCATTGACTCTAATTTGAAGACGTTATACACGTCATATGGTCACAGTTAATTTCAGGCTCATCAACTTTCCTTCTCTACCTTCACTCATTTTTTATGATTTTGGAGCAAAAAAGTTCAATTTTCGCTTTAAAATAAAGAGTAATGGTATATTTCCTAACAGTTTCGCGAATTTACGTGAGGTCAATTCGGACTCACTTGTTCCTCAGAGTTTTCTGAGTGATTCGAAGAAATCAATGGTGACTGTACTAGCATGGAGGATGAGACTTCTGCTGCTTCGTTGTTTCCGATGTCTGGCTGATTCTGATGGTTTGTTGATGATGATCCTTCAAAATAATGTCCAGACGTCGAGAAGTTCATTGTTTTCCTGCAACTTTCCAATAGGAAACCAGCACAACTTTCAAAAAAACTAGCAAAATTATAAATTTCTGAAAAACAAGTGAACAGGATCAGAATATACATCAAAATATATGTAGAAAATATAATCGTGAAAAAAAAGTGAATTGGTCGAAGAAATTGAATGGTATTTTGATGTTCTCTCTCTCTCTCTCTTTCTCTTTCTCTCTCTCTCTCTCTCTCTCTCTCTCTCTCTCTCTCTCTCTCTCTCTTTCTCTCTCTCTCTCTCTCTCTCTCTCTCTCTCTCTCTCTCTCTCGAAGACTTGCAGTGATTCACTCCAGGATCCAGTGGTTCACTCCACAGCAAGCTGAAGAGTCGTTCCAAAATGGAAAAAACACGCCCAAAAAACACGGAAAAACAGGACGGTTAAAAAAATATGAAAACAAGCTGCAGAGCAGCTTTGTGGGCGGACCCATCGAGGCGTGACAACGTCGCCGAAGGCAAGCTCGTAAGGCCCTCGTGCAAAACGAGGAAGAGAAAAACAACTGAGACAACTACGGTAGTTGGACATTTTCAAAAAGTTTAGACACGAAAAATTTGAAACTGAATGAAAATTTGAAGAGGGTCGGGAAAAAAGTAAAAGACACATAATATTTGGTTGAAAACGTGAGAGTAGTAAGCTACAAACATGAGGCTTTTTGAATTTGTCCAACGTTTCATACACACCAATGTTTGATAGAGACGAATAGTGTAGCCTAATGAATTTCGTTCTACCTTAATGCCACAGAAGGCAAAAGTTACATTCCTGCTCTTTCGAGTCATCTGTTTTCAACTACATAGTGAAATCACGGAGGTTGTATTCCCATCTATCTCTGGCTCAGAATCAATATAGAAAAATTACGAGTATACTCAGCCTATTAGCAAAATCACGCGAGTACTACTCAATTAGTGATCAGAGTTCAAATTGTCAACCTTCATGAGACATCTTGCTGCAAAAAAATACTTTTTTGTGTTTCCGCAACACAATGAAACGGCTGAATTTATGTTTAAATGTCTATATGGAGTCGCATAGACGTCGGAACCCAAGATTGTAGTCTTTCAGAATTGATCGACTCAAGACATTAGCTTTTCTTGCTTTTGCGAGACTACTAAATGTATGTGAGGGTTGATAGCTTTGATATCAACTTGGAGATGGACAAGTGTACTGTGAATGGTGAATGTGAAGTTCAAAACGCAGAATTGTCGGAGTAAGTTACAACTATGCAAGCGGGATCTTCTGTCACGAAGGAATGGCCACGAACCTGTGAACTGACTGTTTTTCTAGGTTTTCGAATATGCTGAAGATGATAGAACCGGTCTCAAAAGTTACTCCATCGACCTGGTTTTTTTTAGTTACGCTCGATACCGATTTTACATATAAATTTGGAAAAAATTTCATACACCAATGTTTCTGCTCATCAACGCAAGGCTGACACTCAAAACTTGTGTGTTGTGACGTCTAGTGGTCCAGATATGTGCTTTTGCTTTTGCGTGTTCGATACCCATCAAACACCGTTTTTTTGCTAGTTTTCGAGAGTTGTAATCTTTTCCAGTCAGAATTTACAATTTCGTGACCCCTCGGTGTCATTTCTCAGTCAGATGACGAAGTTATTTGAGTTTTATAAAATTTCAGAAAAATAATAATAATGTCCTATTCAACTTTTACTTTTAAGTAAAATACTTCTCGATATTATTGTCATTACTTCCAAAAAAAATCATTGTGCTGAAACAAAACCATTCGTTCTCATTTTTCTCCATCAGCATACTGAGAGAAACGTTACGGCTCCGGGTCAGTTCGAATGCCTCACGCTAATTACCGATATCAGTTGAAAACAAAAGAGTGAGCACTAATGATAGAGGAAAGAGACGACTATCCGGTTAAGTACGTGAACTTCTTTTGAGCTCAACATCAACGTGAAGACATCAGGGGTGGAAGTTTTCTTGGGCAAAATTGATTCGGAATTTTCACTCCAACAAGAAACTTCAGTGAGTTGGATGTGAGATTTCCATTTTAGCTATTTGAAAGCTATCAGTAGTTCATTCTCCTTATGTTTGCTGTGCGGAAGTATGGATAATGTCATTAACAGTGAACAAACGACGGAATTTAGCACGGTGAGCTATTTATAAAAACGAGCTGTAACAAAATTTACTTCGTTACTCTGTTGATCCATTGTTCTCGTTTTCATGTGACGGCGTGGATCAGAAACTTCCAGATTGAACGGTCCTTTGCCAACGTGGGCCATGGAGTTTTACACACCAGAAAACCAACACGTCTTCTTCGCCCAATCACGGATCGGAATTGGAGGAAATCGTCTCTCGCTTTGTTGATATCATCGCTTCATCTTAGAGGCGATCTGCTGACTTTCCTTCTTCTGCCCAAGGGGGACCATTCAGTGATCTTCTTTGACCATCGTTGAGGTGGCTGTTGAGCAACGTGGCCAGTCCATGCGAGCTTCCGTTTCGTGACCAGCGTCGAAACCTCAGAATCTTCAGGTTGGATAACGGCATCTTCACAGATTTTACTAAACGTACGTTGCAGTCATCCAATCAGATTTTACTAAACGTACGTTGCAGTCATCCAATCTCCGATTGAAGCAGTGAACCAGCTCGTTGTTGACACTGAACTCCAAATTCCGTCAACAATCTAAAAACTGATTGAAGATTATTGGGCTAACATTATTTTGAGAAGGTTTTTTTCACCTCGAACTCAAAAAAGTAACATTTTGAAAATATTTTTATATTTTCGCACGATTTTTTTTTGGCTTTTGACTATTTTCCCGTTAGTAAGTGAAGTGTCGGCTACAATAAAATTCACAATTTAAAAATTATGAAAAACGCCTGCGGCGCACCGGTCTTGATCCATAATTGATATAAAATTAAGATCTGATAAATATGATATTTAGAGAAAAATTAGAATCTTCACACGTTTTCATGTTGACATAGTATGTAGACAAGCATAGCACTCATAACACGTAGCCTGAGGGTGCAACCTACAGTTTATGATAATCCGCGACCTTTGACCTCCCGCCGGTCGCTTGGTGTAGTGGTCTAAGCGGCCGGTGTGGGAGCCCCGAGAGATGTCTAAACGTGTCTCAAGTTCGATCCCCTCTCGGGGCGGATCCACTGTCCGTAGGCAAAGGTTAGTTTCTGACACTCCACGGTAGCTCACAACGAAATTCAGGTATCAGATGCGCGACCACGGCCCATCAACAACTGACCCACCAGACACGAAGCAAAGGTTAAAAAGTAAACTCTCAATGATTGTATCTCGAATAAACTGTGGTAAAAAAAAATTTTTGCACATTTTTTAACTTCTATTCTTAGTTGGTCAGTTCATGACATTTTTTGGAAAAAAATGAGATAAAACATTTTTTGAGGAAAAGTCGGTTTTTTTGTTTTGCGCTTTCGTTACAACAGAACCTTGTTTTATAATCACTGAAAATCATTTGTGTGACTTTTTCAAACTTCCTTGAACTGTATAAGTCTGTTCAAACTTCGTGTGTATGCAAAAACTATAATATTTTCGCGAAAATTGAGAAAAAACAATTTCTCATTTCTCCGGAAGACCGGTCTTCCGCATTTTTTTAAATAATTGCACTGAGTGACTTTCCAATTCCACCGGATGTAAACTTACTTTTGAATAATTTGAGGATCCAAACTTTGCGTTGTCAAGTGACGGTGTGGATCAGAAACTTCCAGGTTGGAAGGTTCTTTGCCAACGTGGACTACGGGGCTTTACGCACAAAAGAACCCACTTGTCGTCTTTCCCAGTCATAGATCGGAAGTGGAAGAAATCGTCTATTGCTTTGTTGATATCATCACTCCATCTCAGAGGTGGTCTGCCGACTTTCCTTCTTCTGTCCAAGGAGGGTCATTTCGTGACTTTCTTTGACCATCGTTGAGGCGGTTGTCGAGCAACGTGGCCAGCCCATGCGAGCTTCCGTTTCGTGATCAGCTTCGTCACGTGAACAACTTCCAATCGATTGTCGGCATCTTCACAGATCTTATTCGTCGTACGTTGCAGTTTCCGGAAACATCGAGAAGAATACATGAAGTATGGGCCGCCTACAGCAACATCGAAAAGACAATCGAGCTTACTCGCGACAAGGTCAACAGATGAGAGTTGCTGAGTCAATGGGTCATTCCAGCCTCATTTTACGCGAGAAACATGGCAACTGCTTCAATCGGAGATTGGACGACTGCAACGTACGACGAATAAGATCTGTCAAGATGCCGACAATCGACTGGAAGTTGTTCACGTGTCGAAGCTGATCACAAAACGGAAGCTCGCATGGGCTGGCCACGTTGCTCGACAGCCGCCTCAACGATGGTCAAAGAAAGTCACGAAATGACCCTCCTTGGACAGAAGAAGGAAAGTCGGCAGACCACGTCTGATATGAAATGATGACATCAACAAAGCGAGAGACGATTTCCTCCACTTCCGATCTATGACTGGGAAAGACGAGAAATGGGTTCTTTTGTGCGTAAAGCCCCGTAGTCCACGGTGGCAAAAAACCTTCCAACCTGGAAGTTTCTGATCCACACCGTCACTTGACAACGCAAAGTTTGGATCATCAAATTATTCAAAAGTAAGTTTACATCCGGTGGAATTGGAAAGTCACTCACAGTGCAACTATTTAAAAAAATGCGGAAGACCGGTCTTCCGGAGAAATGAGAAATTGTTTTTTTTTCAATTTTCGCGAAAATATGATAGTTTTTGCATACACACGAAGTTTGAACAGACTTATACAGTTCAAGGAAGTTTGAAAAAGTCACACAAATGATTTTCAGTGATTATAAAACAAGGTTCTGTTGTAACGAAAGAGCAAAACAAAAAAACCGACTTTTCCTCAAAAAATGTTTTATCTCATTTTTTTTCAAAAAATGTCATGAACTGACCAACTAAGCATAGAAGTTGAAAAATGTGCAAAAATTTTTTTTTACCACAGTTTATTCAAGATACAATCATTGAGAGTTTACTTTTTAACCTTTGCTTCGTGTCTGGTGGGTCAGTTGTTGATGGGCCGTGGTCGCGCATCTGATACCTGAATTTCGTTGTGAGCTACCGTGGAGTGTCAGAAACTAACCTTTGCCTACGGACAGTGGATCCGCCCCGAGAGGGGATCGAACTTGAGACACGTTTAGACATCTCTCGGGGCTCCCACACCGGCCGCTTAGACCACTACACCAAGCGACCGGCGGGAGGTCAAAGGTCGCGGATTATCATAAACTGTAGGCTGCACCCTCAGGCTGAGTGTTGTGAGTGCTGTGCTTGCTTACATACTATGTCAACATGAAAACGTGTGAAGATTCTAATTTTTCTCTAAATATCATATTTATCAGATCTTAATTTTATATCAATTATGGATCAAGACCGGTGCGCCGCAGGCGTTTTTCATAATTTTTAAATTGTGAATTTTATTGTAGCCGACACTTCACTTACTAACGGGAAAATAGTCAAAAGCCAAAAAAAATCGTGCGAAAATATAAAAATATTTTCAAAATGTTACTTTTTTGAGTTCGAGGTGAAAAAAACCTTCTCAAAATAATGTTAGCCCAATAATCTTCAATCAGTTTTTAGATTGTTGACGGAATTTGGAGTTCAGTGTCAACAACGAGCTGGTTCACTGCTTCAATCGGAGATTGGATGACTGCAACGTACGTTTAGTAAAATCTGATTGGATGACTGCAACGTACGTTTAGTAAAATCTGTGAAGATGCCGTTATCCAACCTGAAGATTCTGAGGTTTCGACGCTGGTCACGAAACGGAAGCTCGCATGGACTGGCCACGTTGCTCAACAGCCACCTCAACGATGGTCAAAGAAGATCACTGAATGGTCCCCCTTGGGCAGAAGAAGGAAAGTCAGCAGATCGCCTCTAAGATGAAGCGATGATATCAACAAAGCGAGAGACGATTTCATCAATCTACACTTTAACAATTTCATCAATCTACACTTTAACAATACTCTCGGCAACACGGAGTCACTGAAGCAGGTATAACTTTTTCCTCTAGAAACTCGTCCAAAACTCCAAATATCTATGTTTATACAATATACAAATATTGAAAAATCACACTTAATGTTTCAGAACTTCTTCTGCTATGCTCAAGTAGAAGAATGTTCAGCGGTTTTAACTGAAATACTGAATGAGTTCTTGCGTTTAATATTCAGAAAAAATTTCTGAATCAAAGTATGATTGAAAATTTCTTTTCATCATTGAATACACAATATGGTTTATCCAGACTTGATCTAACTTTATCAGTTGAAGCGAGGAAGCTGGTTCTCTATTAGGGTCGCGCAAACTTTTCTCCACACTTTCTAGTAACATCACTAGTTTATCAATCATGTTTTCACTTCAACTTTTCACTCTTTTCCAACTACTTCTAGTTATTTTCTGCGAGTTCAACGAGGATTTTGCCCAATTTCTCGATGAAAACTATGGTAAAGCGTTTTTGGACACACTGCAAAGGTGATTTTCTGTTAGGAAATTTCAAACTTTCCATATATAGAACTGATCTTGGTGATAATGGCTCCTTTGGTGGTAAAGAAAACGCGGATCAAGAAATTGAGAAAGATCCAATTCTTTTCGTCCATGGAGTCAGTGATATAGCAGGTGGTAAAATGAAAGCTCTCGCTTCAAAGTTCAGGTAATTACAATTACACAGACAGTAACGGGGAACTAATGTCCAACATTACTGTTTTTTTAGAATTTTTTCAAAAAGGAATGTAGTTCTGGTATGTAAATAACATAGCTAGAATAGTTATCGCGAGGGATGAAGTTATTTTTGCTCTTTTAGCATTTTTAGTTCGAAAATTGTGACTAAAATTGATTAGTTGTATATCAAACGTTTTAACCTTAGCGGGATAATGATCATCTGAGCTTGGATGGTTTTTAATTCAAAATTTAGCTTTTTCATCTAGAAATACTTCAACTTGACTCGGTTTTTTTCACGCTGAGTATGTGTTGAGATACGTGTACAGAAGAAATAGTGATCGGTTCTGCCGTAGTTGTATCCGAATTTAACTTCTGTTACAAGAACATTAGAACATCGTATTACTTCATGTTTGCGACTTTGTTGTTGGTATAAAAGTTTTTCACGGTCCATGCCGCTCACGAAAACCATCTCAAACAATGTTCTTTTTGTTCGAACCAGGAGTGGTTACAAAAATTCAGTTCAAACAAAACACCTAATCGTTCAATTCACGTTTTTAAATTGTTAAGATGCATTAAATGGAGGTTTTGTTTATTTTTATGCAACCCATTTCCAAAAGTAATGGGACGTTTCAGCAATTATAACGATTCCATCGATCGATATAATCATTTCGACAAAATAATTCATCAAATTCTTCCAATCGCTGTTTTGTCGAATTTTGTGACCGACCCGCTTTTTTGTCAAAGAGTCAATCTGGCGGTTTTTCTTAATACTATCCCATCTACTCGTACTTCATGTTTTTTTCAGAAAGAAAGGTTATAACTACGGAGAATTGTATGGTACCAGCTACTCAGGAGGAGCGAAAGGAAATCCTTTGCAATGGGCTGACTATTCAATGAAGTGTGATCACGTAAAACAGGTTTATTTACCAGCAAAAAGTTCCTGAGCACAAGTCTTGAACAGTTTCCCACAATGAAACTAAAATTCCAGATTCGTACCATGATTCTTGCTGTACGATATTATACAAAAAGGAATGTAGATATCATCGCTTACTCTCTAGGAGTACCAATCGCCAGAAAAGCTGTTCTCGGAGGTTATTTTCCTGCAATGTTGATTATCAACATGTTTCTCAGGAAAATGTGTAGATACACAAGAAGACATCGGCGGTAACATTACAAACTACGTGGACACATTTGTTGGAGTAGCTGGGCCAAATCATGGAATTTCACTTCAGGTTTGGTTTGTTTAATAGTAACTTTTTTCCGTTGCAATTGAGTTTCATACGCTCAGTAAAGATCAGCAGGAGTCACTTCAAGCATTTGTATTATTTCTAACAGTCGAATAGGAAACTGGAACAAGTTCGAAAAATTTTATATTTGGAGAATCAATAAATTTTATGAGCTTTCAAACGTGATCACCCCGAACTTCTCAGAACCTACATATCAGGTTATTTTTAGATCGCCGGTATATCTATTCCTGGTTGTCTTATCGGTGCGATACCGATAATTCCGATCTGCAGCAGGGTTATTGGTCTGTTTTCTGGACTCTGCCCAACTGAGAGTTCATTCTTGACAGTAAGTACATAAGTCAATCATTTGGAATCTGCATTATTCAGGACATAAATGAGAATGAACATTATGAAGGAAAACACGTTTATTCTATCTATTCGAAAACTGATAATTGGATTGGATACGAAGTTTGTGGAAAGGTAGGAGAGGAAGAGAGAGAAAAAGAAAGAGAAAGAGAGAGAGAGGGAGAGAGAGAAAAAGAAAGAGAGAGAAAGAGAAAGAGAGAAAGAGAGTGAGAGAGAGAGAGCGAGAGAGAGAGAGAGAGCGAGAGAGAGAGAGAGAGAGAGAGAGAGAGAGAGAGAGAGAGAGAGAGAAAATTATTTGAAATTTATTTTCAGTTCACGGCACAAATGAGTGGAGAAGATGGACACAAAATGTTTCCAAAGTACACCCACGATGAAATTGTGGAGTTGACAGACGACGTGCAACACAACATGATATCCAAACACACCATCAACACTGATACTGATGATGATGACACAACGACCTCGAGTGAGCAAAAGAAGTCGAGTAACAGAAGTAAAATCAGAGGCCGGCCGGAGAAGTCAAATAACAGTGAAGAAAGATCACGTCAACAGAGAAACATTGAAGATGACTATTTAAGCGAGACGGAACCCCTTCCAGAAATAGAAGTGGCAACTAAATTTACTTCGAAGTTTTCTCCTCCCCCTCGCGGCCACCCAAGAAGAGAAGAGATGATTGACATGAGAACCGAATCAGCTCCCGTTCATTCAAGACCACCAGCGATACCACCTGCAGATAGCGATTCGGAATTTTATCATACTAATGTTAGAATTATTTTTGAGAATTAAATGAAGATTTTCTTGTTAGTTTTGATGAAAATAATTGAAACAAACTGTGTGTTCTTGCATAAAAAAATCAACACCTAGACAATACGATCAGTTTTCTCTCCATTTATAGATGAATTATAAAATGAAATTGTTTATTTTTATTCCGAGAACGTGAGAAAATTAACACATTATGTTCATTTTCCTTTTTAAAAATTCGCAGAGACAAATGCATCAGTTTGATAAGAAAAGTGTATTACAGGGTGCGCCGTAAGTATTGGTCGATCACTTTGCGTGTAGTATGCTGCCACGTCACGCGTCAAAATTCAATTTTTAAAATTTTTTAATTTTCGTATAACCTTTAGGTATATTCCCTTGAAATTTAGTCTTCATATTTCCACTTTAACGGGAGAAGTGACACCATAACCATACCACCCTTCACTTTTCAAAAAGTAAAATGAGGGAGAGCACCTGCCGGAGATCGTTTAAGAGCTCGACGTTCCTCGATGCCTAGTCCGGAAAACATTGGAATTGTTTGAAACGCTTGATACACTTCGTGTAAAACCTTTGAGTGGGTTTTCCGTCACAGTTCTAACTCCAACCCTAGTGAAAGCTGTCAAGAAAAATATCTTACGAAATGTTTACCGCAACCTGCAGAAGCTCGCGTTGCAGGACGGAATGACCGGAAAAATGATGCAACGGATCGTTTTAGTGTAGCTGAATATTAGTTTCAACCGTATTCAAAGAATCAACTTTCTAACAACCGAAAACAAGGAGCTGAAGCTGAACAAAGCGAAAGCTTAACTTCGCAGCACAAGGGTTGGAACGAACTTTCCACCATGTTTTCGGACCAGAATTTCTTCACTGCGAAAGCTAGAAAAGACAGGCAAAATAACAAAATCTCATCCTACATTCTTCTACTACACTTGCAAGTAAAAACTTTTTTTTAAAAAATTCCTATCATCCAGCTTATATCGAGGTTTTTGTTGGAACTACTGCGGCTCTCGGGTAGCTGTTTTGCGAATTTCAGTTTTCGGGTTTCAGCCCGACTCAAAGGTGAATATTTTTCTCGTCAACAACAAACTCAATGTTTCTTTCGGATCAAAAAAATTGACGATAAATGTCTCGACTACAAAATACTCAAATTTGGAAACTCCGAAGGTGGACCTCCAGAAGTTATGAGCTGATTTTGACGACAACTACCTGCGTTCTGGCGACACCCCGTATCCGATGAGTTTTTACGCTGTCATCGGAGTCAGAAGCAAATGAAGTGAAAGTCATAAAACAAATTTTGTTTTCATATTTTTAATAGTCATAATGTGAGAATTTGAAGACATTTAATGAATTCTGCGCCACGTGGCAGCGGTTTTACAACCGACCAATACTTACGGCGCACCCTGTATTGACTAATTTTTGGCTTTTTTCGATATTTAGAATGTGTGTTAAAAATTTTAACTTCTCATATTCCGGAGAGTTTTCAATTACTGAATTCATGAACATAACCGTTGAACATCTGTGACTACATTGTGTACCGAGTAGCATTTGAGTCAGGACATGGTGACAAAAAGCTCTTCTGCTTATCATCGTAATTAAATTTGAAACCAGTTCACGGAAGATAAGAAGCATCGGTCAGTACACGTATGTGGTCTGGTGTGCTTGCACTATTTCTGTGCAGCTTTATCGCTGCCGATCATCTCGATGAGTTTGTCGTCAATCATCCAAAAATCCTCCCACAACAAGCTAAATTTGCGGATTTCGAGAAGGATAAATTTGTTAGATTCAATCATGCGTTAGTTTGTTTTACTTTTTGAGAAATAATTGAAAAGTTGATTTTCTCGGTAAATGAAAATATTGTCATTTTACTGGATTGATCGTTCAAAATCGAACCTTAATGAATGTTTCCAGAATTCTGACATAAAGAAGTATTTTGAGCGTTGATTCGAGAAATAACAAAAAAGTACTCAAAAACTTGTTGTTTATTTTGATATTATCACGTTTTTCGTTAAATCAATACATGCCTGTTTTTTTGATCATCACGTATTAAGTGAAACAAACATTCAATAAGAACAACAATTCTCTTTGTACCAAGTCACATTTCCAGAAGAAAAGAGTACGTAACCAAAGAACGTCTCCCCGAAGGACTCAAAGCAATCCACTATGAACTGACATTCCAACCCTACTTTCCTTCAGATGGAGTTACCTATTCTGCAGGTAACTTTTTCTGATGTAACACTCGAATCGGACTAGTAATCTTTTTTATTGTTGGAATTATCACTTTTACTTATCAACGAACATTAAACTGAGCGGGAGTCGTTAAAAAGAGCAACAGTCATGTCCGTACTATGTTCTGTGACAGGGAAAGTTGTAGTTCATTTCAGAACAATATTTGAAACAAGTACTTGAAAGTACATTTTCAGAATCATTTGAGCAAAGAATCGTAGTTCCGCTTATCGCTCTAATCAAGAACAAGTAGCAAGGATTATTTATAATCAAAACATAGTTAATTCCAGATAAGAACTTCACGTTCGATGCTACTGCAGTAGTGACTGTTGAAGCGACATCAAACGGTCTAACTGGGTTTACTCTGAACGCTTACAATTTGACTTTGAACCAATGGAGTGTGGTCTCTTATGATGGTGTTAATGTTCCTATCGACTCTCTTAGTAGGGAAAAACGAGAAATCGCATAATTCATCTATTTTAGCTACGAAAGTAGAAATTCAACAGATAACTCTTAACACAAAGGATGGATTGATCCAACAAGGTGCGAAATACAACATTAGTTTTACGTACACTGGATTCATCAACTATTACGAAGTTGGAGGTCTTTTCTACACCTACTACACAGCTCCGTCTGGTCAGAGGACGTGAGCTTAATCCTAGTTTAAGAATGAATGGAATGATTCAGATGGATGATCGCAACGCACATGGAACCGTTTTATGCAAGATTGGTTTTTCCTAGTCTTGATGAGCCGGGATACAAAGCGGTACGTTGAATTTTGTGTTACGTAAAAAACTAGTTTTATGATGGTTCGACGTAAAGTATACAGTTATTTTTTGAATTTAGACATTCCAAGTATCTTTAACTCATCCCACCTCTCTAGTCGCCCTGAACAACATGATGGAACCCACGCCAGTAGACATTGGGTTGGTCTTCTAAAAACAGAATAATCAATGTTTTTTCAGAAACGGATGGTCCCGAAGTGTCTTCGGAGTCACACCAAAAATGTCAACCTACCTAGTCGCCTTCGCAGTCGGTCCATATGTTTCCGAGAGCGTGACAAACAAAGCTGGTCTTCTGGTAAGAAAAGGTTCATCCTATGAGAAATCATGAAATTAAGGTCCGATCATGGGGCTGGACGGGAACAGAAGAACATCTGAAGTTTGCTGCTGAGAATTCTGCAGCCTGTTTATATGAACTGGCAAAATACACAAACATTTCTTTCCCACTTGACAAAGCTGGTAAGTTTGAAAAATGAATATTCTGAAAAATTTTACAGATCAACTCGGTCTTCCCGAATTCCCAGCTGGAGCTATGGAGAACTGGGGATTAATCATTTACAAGTATCAGTACATTGTGTACAATGCACAGGTTTGTGATTTAAATTTAAAAGTTACTGTTGTGAATCCACGTAATCGCATATTCTACGTGACCCTGTCACTACGTCACAACTAGTATTCAAGAAGAGTGTTTGTACTCACAAACACTTCTTCGATGGCCCAATCACAATAAACCTATTATCTGTTCGTTCCTCGGTCACAACAGTTACTGAAACTTGAAAAATCACAAAAATTGAATCGGTTCGTTATCAATAAAACTCTCAGCTCAAATGTTTCAGACGATGACCACAGCTGACAAAGAAGCTGCAGCAAAAGTGATGTGTCACGAGCTTGCTCATCAGGTAATTGTTCTCCATATTCTTTGGTATTGTGAATTTTCAGTGGTTCGGAGACTTGGTAACAACTGCTTGGTGGGATGATCTTTTCCTGAACGAAGGTTTTGCTGACTACTTCATGCGTTATACACAGAAGGCAGTGTATCCAGAACAGACTGACTATTTTGTTTGTGAACATTTATAGATTATAACAAAGAAGTTTCTCAGGATGCTCTCCATGTAAGAGAAGAACTGCAGGCAGCACTGGAAGCTGACATTTCGGATGACGCTCATCCTGTTGTTGCTCCTGATGGACCACATTTCGACTGTGAGATTCAGAACGATTCTTTCTGAAACTGATGAGTTCAGACATCACCTACCGCAAAGGTTCCTCCATTCTTCGTCTCATCTCCGACGTTATCGGTGAATCCACTTTCCAGAGTGGTCTTCAGAACTATCTGAACGATCGAAAGTATGACAGTGCTACTCATGAACAACTCTTCTACTGGCTTACAGATGTAAGATTCATGTTTGTGAAACTGAGAACTGTGCTTATCTCAGGCAAACAACAAAAATGGAGCTGTCACCGACTGGTGCGGAAGAGTTCTGAACGTTTCTGATTTCCTCGGTCCTTATGTTCACCAGATTAACTATCCACTTATCAAAATTGCTAACAATATCCCAAATGAAGGTTTCGAGTTGGGCGTGGAACCATATAAAAGTGAGTTTTGTTCTCTAAAACACCTACCTGAATAAGCAAAAAACTACTTTTCTTAAGTTCCTCTCAAAAAAGTTATTGATACAACGTATAACTTTGAATTCAGACACGTCCTCTCTTCCTGACAGTCAGTACAACTACAATTGGGCAGTACCATTGAGATATCAAGTATATTATAATGACGATGTATCATTAGTATGGGTTGTCAGTGATGGTATAGTATGCAATGCAGACAACAAAGTGAAAAAGAGAATCAATCAATATGTTGTTGGAGGAATCACCACGGCAGTATATGGAAGGTAAGATCACACATCAATCAATACAAAATTAATCTAGACTTCTCTACGACGACATTGGCTTTGACCGCCTCATCAAGAAAATCGCAGAATCCGATGTACCAAATTCCGTTAAAGTCACTTTGTTATCTGATGAAGTCACATTTTTGAAGTGAGTTGTGGAAATTTATCTAATGAAAGTGAAGTTCAGCAAGAAAATTGACGACGGTTCACAATTTTCATACGACAGAATTTTGACTCTTGCAAAAACAGTTTTCAATACAAACAACTTTACTGAATCACCAAGTTGGTCTCCGTATGATATTGTAGCTCCCCTTCTGGAGAACCTTTCGTCTATTCTAAGGTTAACTGTCGACGAACCATTGATCAAGGTTCTTTATTCTTGGATCATCATGAAGATTCCAATTTCAGAGACTGTATGACGTTCTATTCTACGAGGCCTACGAAAAGAATACGGAAAAGTTGGGATGGCTGGATTCTGGATCATGGGATGTTGAGTGAGTTCTTATTCATATTGAAAACTCTTTGTCAATTTCCAGCTCATTCAAAGAAGCCTTTTTGCCAACCGCTGTCAAACTTGGATTCTCAAAGGCAGAAGCTTTGAGCTTGAAGTTTTTCGATGAAATAAAAACTGCGTGCAGAACCAGTATCAATGGAACTGCATGGTGCAACCCGTAAGTTTGACAGGCTCATTAAAATATGTTAAACGGATTCAGAGTGACCCCAAACATAAGAAGAGCTGTCTACTGTGGAGTTGCCAAGTATTCAGGCCAATCTAGTGATAACTTCTTCCAGTTGTTCGGATTCTATAACGCCGAAGTGATTACAAACCCATACTTCTATCAGGAATACATGGCTCTATTGGAAGGTCTCACTTGCTCTGAGTCACCTGGCACTTTAAAAATGTAGTACCATAATGTTATCCGTTAATTTTGATCGTTTTCAGTGTCATTCGAACTCTCCTTCAGTCTTCATTGGATGCTGCAACCGTTTTCGGATGGTTGAAAACGAATCCAGCTGCTTCAGATCAATTGTACAACTACATACTCCAGAATAGTGACGCTGTGGGTTCTCTACATCGACGTCAGAGAATTGGATTTTCAGGTTCTCTCCGTCTCAGATGAACGTTTTGATGCATACCTTGATGCAATGTCTTACAATTGGAATGATGAGGCAAATCATGACAGGGTAAAACTCAGTTTTTACCATTGAAAACATCAGTTTCAGTTCAAATTGCTGTCCAGTGATTTGAAGCTGTCACAAAGTCAGGGTGTTATTCACGAAAAATACTCGGAAAGAATAAAATCGAACGTGAGAAATAACTCGTATGAGTTTACCATTATAAATTCAGAAAAATTTTTACGAAAAGTACGGACCACTTTTGATCAGTTGGATATACGATAATGCGGTTACTATTGGAAAAACACCATGGACTGTGAGAGCTGATGGAAATGTCATCCCACAGACGTATGATGTTACACTTCAACCTTACATTCCTGGAAGTTCGGTTTATGAGTGGCATCAAAATCTGACATTTACTGGAACTGTCAAGGTGAGAGATTATCTGCATTTTGGGGGAACACACGTTGGGTTGAGAAATGTTTTGGACAATGAACAAGTTCAGCAAGTCTATAAAGATAATGCGTTCATTATGAAGTTTTTTTTTGTTTTAAGCGAAAACTTTTGATCTGAAAACATCTGAAAAGTTGCGACCTTACTCACTCATCTTGACATAACCGAGAAAACACTCTCTCGTGTTAAGTGCAGAACTTTTTATGCTGTGAATTTTCTGAATAAGTCATCAAATATTTCCGCATAGTAAAATGGTTAGAAACTCATGTTTCGTTGAATTTTCTCTTTCTACAAAGCAAAAAACAAGTTAATACGGCAGTAGTTCACAAATTCCAGATTGCAATCAAAATCCAAAATGCAACAGACACAATTCAACTCAACGCTCATCGTCTCATCATCAACGATGTTGTGCTGACGGATGATGCTGCAAACAAAATAAACGTGAACGCTGTGACAAAAGATTTCGTGAATGGATTTCTCTATATCAAAGCCAATGACACTTTACCACAAGGCAATTACGAACTGAAGATCCAGTTCACCGGATTCATTTTCAATCACGCAAGAGATGGGATCACAATTAACTGGAACGTGTATGAATTCAATGGGAACAAAGGGTGGAGAAACTCAAAAGTATTGAATAACTCTGAGTTTTAGTTTCATTTTCACAACGGACTTTGAAGGAGGACCAGGGTTGCGATCATTGTTTCCATGTATCGATGAACCGAGCTACAAAGCAGACTTTTCTGTGAGTATGCGAGAATTTTTTTATTCGTAGCTGCAGACACCACTTGACCATTCCCGTGGTTGATTAAAAGACATTTTCTGCAAATCACACTTGTTTTGAATAGATTTTGGAGTGTACCAAAATCTTTGAGTATTGTTACTTACTGTTAGTAGCAAGCAAATTCAATTTTTGATATTAGTGGTTGCTCTTGACAGGTTAGATGTAAATTTATTTCTTGATAATTTGTGAATGACAACTTTCATTTTGTAAGGTTTCCAAATTAGGATTTTGCCGAATTTCGATTTTGAAAATTTTCAATTACAGCTCACTCTTCGCCATCCTTCTGATATGATTGCCCTTCACAACACTGCTGAATACGGAATCCAATATCTGAAAGGAGGTTGGGCTGAAACAAGCTTCGTGCCAACACCGATCATGTCGACCTATCTGTTTGCCATTTCTGTCGGCCACTTTGCCTCGATTTCAAAGGTTTCGGAGACGGATGTTGTGGTGAGATACTGGTCGTGGGCTGGCATGGAAATTTACGGAGACTTTGGACTCAACGTGAGCCAACTCAAAAGAAAAATGTGAATGATAACGTTCAGATCACTGCTGGTACAGTAGACTTCATGGCAACGTACTTCGGAAAGCCGTTCCCGTTACCAAAGTTGGATACTATTGCCTTACCACAGTACTCAAACGCAGGATCAGCTATGGAGAACTTTGGTCTCATCATCGGAAATTATGAAGCTTTTCTGATTGATCCGATGTATGCGACGACAGCACAGTACGCTGAAGTCGCGGAAGTTGCTGCTCATGAAACTGTGCATCAGGTGAGTTAGCGTTTAGGAAAATATAACTAAGACAGTATTTAAGGTTATTTCCTTTTAATTTAGCATTTTTAATGTCTGTGAAGAAAGTATAACTACACTCTGTTTTTTTTTTTGAACGCGCAAACCTTTGATTTACAAATAAACTAACTGATACTTTGAAATGAACCCGGACTCTAAAAAAAATTCAGTGGTTTGGTGACCTGGTCACACTGGACTGGTGGGATGATATTTTCCTCAATGAAGGTTTTGCTCAATATTGGTTTGCAAATGGAATCAATCATACCATTCCGGAACAAAGCGGTTACGTTATTGTAAGCAACCAAATTATATTTACTAATGTCAAGTTTAGGATTACAACCGTTACCTTGTCAATAAAATAGCTCTCGAGATCGATTGCTATTCGGGTACTGCAAAACCAGTTGTCAGTTCAACTCCACCTGTATTCAGTAGCGAAGCTTACTACAAGGTAAAAAAACTTCCTACGAGAAAACGAAATCGTTTTTAGGGAAGTGCATTGTTGAACCTGCTCGAGAACACAATCGGAACAACCGCTCTGCAGTATGGACTGATTCAGTACATCAACGACTTGGAGTACAAAAATGCTAACCCAATAGACCTCTGGGAACACCTTACAGAGGTTAATATTTTTCGAAGAAAATGAGAGAAATCTTCAGGGAACACAACTGGAGTATGTTCTTGACTGGAATAACAGAATTCTCAACGTGTCACACATTATGATTCCGTACACAACGCAGGTACAGCACTTCGGGCAAATTATGCAAGAATTAAAGTTTTCAGACATCGTTCCCAATTCTGACAGTTACTCAAACTGGCGACCAACGATCCTATACTCAAGAGAGTTGTCTTCTTGCGGAATCTGGTCTGACGTGGAACATACCTGTGTTCTCGACTTCCGAAGATGGAGAACGTGATTGATTTTTGATTTTCCAGTAATAATATGATATTTCAGAGTTTTCATGGTTCACTGGAACAAATGGGTCCTCCGCAAACTGGACAACTACAGGAAAGGGATTCAAACTTGACAATGTCAGAAGTTCGGTAAGAATCATTGAACAACACAGTTAATTTTTATTCTAGTCATTCCTCCGAGTTCTGTATGATGAGAACTCATGGAAACAAATTCTAAACGCGATAAACTTGGATAATCAGTTTGCTGATCCTACAACAAGAGCGATGCTTCTTGATGACACCTATTTCTTTGTTGAGTGAGACACTAATCGAGTTTTGACAACTAAATTACAACTTCAACAGATCTGGCAGACTGAACTGGACAAGATGGTTAGATTTGTCAAAAATCCTGGTTACCGAATTCGATTACATTCCTTGGAGTTCAGCTTACAAAGTTCTGAAGAATCTGCTAGCGAGATATCAATTCCACCCGGATCGTATTTATGTCGAGGTATGAATTCTAATGAATTCATAAAAATTTGATATTCAGAGATATGTGGTCACCATGGTCAGAGATGTGTTCAACAAATACGGAATTCTATCTGACGATTATACACTGTGGACAGAATTGTTAGTAGTTTTGTTTGTGTATTCTTTTTCTCTCAAATATCCGCAAGTTTAAGTAACTAACAGAAACTTTTGTGTCCTGAAAAAATGATTGGCCTTGATAATCCT
Organism: Caenorhabditis parvicauda; assembly: GCA_963978915.1. Classification (NCBI taxonomy): domain Eukaryota; kingdom Metazoa; phylum Nematoda; class Chromadorea; order Rhabditida; family Rhabditidae; genus Caenorhabditis; species Caenorhabditis parvicauda. Next base: position 13,766,744 of record OZ022249.1, on the reverse strand, counting down.
AATCTGTGTCAGAAACCAGAGTTATTTCTTGCGAGTACTTTGAACACATACGTATGCCAGATAATCAGAGGAAGGTAAGAACGAATGACAGAGAAAAAAAAAGAGAGAGAGAGAGAGAGAGAACAACTCTTACACTGTGTTAGTGACAATAAAACGTTTTTGTTAGTAGTTTCGTCTTTCGAGGTCTTGAATAATCCTTTTCAGATCACTTTCCGCAAAGGTGTCAGAACTGGCATGTAAAGCCGGATATTCGGACTGTGTTTCACGTGCGCAGGGAATGTTCATAGAGTTTATTGACAACTGTGGTAACGGCAACTCTGGAACCGGTGCCTGTAACAACATCATCCCTGACCACAGAAGAACTGTCTACTGCTATGGAATTCGACAAGATGAAGATATGAGGACTTACTTGCACACTTTCTACGATTACTTCCAAGTACAAGCCATTTATTTCGACCGAGATGCTGATAACATTCTTCATGCATTGGGATGCCTCACTACGGAGAGTATGAAACAAGAGTGAGTTTGTCTTTGACATAAAACACAGTGAATTTGTAATCTAAGAATAATTTTCATTCAGATACATTGAATCTGTTTTGTATGAAGTGTATCCAGCTAAACTACTGCAATATATCGCGGAGAATGATGATCAGGGAAACGTATTGTACAACTTTTTCTACAATAATGCTGAGGAAGTAAGTTCTCAGTATCGATTGTACAGGGTGACCAATAAGTATTGGTCCGTCACTTTACGTCAAAACAGCAGCCACGTCACGCATCGAAATTCAATTTTTTAAATTTTATTAGTTTCTTATAACCTTTTAGGTATATTCCGTCAAAATTACATCTTGATATTTCCACTTTAACGGGAGATGTGACACCATAACCATACCACCCTTCACTTTTACTTTTTTACTTACTTACTTACTTACTTACTAGTTTTTACGCTGTCATCAGAGTCAGAAGCAAAAGATTCAGAAATCATAAAACAAATTCTGTTTCTATATTGTTTTAATTCATTGTGACAAAAATTAGTCACATTTAATGAACTCTGCGCCACGTGGATGTGGTTTTACTACGGACCAATACTTATTGGTCACCCTGTAATATTAATTATTGATTGTAAAATTGAGAGGGAAGAGAGAAAAAGGCGACCAATTTTGAATATTCCAGATCGTCTTTGGATCTGTTGATTTCGCCTCTTACGTCAACGCAATGATCACAGGATGGTATAGTGAAACGCATCTCCAATATGTGAGCTTAACATACAGAATTATAAACAAACATATCTATCTTACAGTTAACTGATATACAGTCCTTGGCAGTTTACCAACACATGCCGCTCTATCAAAAATCGGCTCTCAACGCAACAATAGCAGAAGTAAAATCCAAAAACTTGTGGATGTCGACGTACTCCGATACAATTATATCGTGGATCAAGGCAAACTATCCTGATGATTAGTTCGATGGAAAATTGACTTATAAATAATGAAATATCATATTAGAATAAATTTTATGAAATGAGGGAAATTGATGACATCGTTATGAGATGGTATGGTTTTGGAATAGTTTTCACATTGATGTGTCGACTTGAGTATTTTTGTCAGAGGGAAAAAACTAGATCTTTGAAAAAACTTGCCAGGTAGGTTTTCGAAATATGAACGCTTCAGGATCCCAAACATAGAAAGAGAGAGGAAGGGAGAGAGAGAGAGAGCTGAATGGACCGGAGAGGAAGAGAGTTAATTCAGAACAAAGTTTTCCTAGTTCGCATCAATGCAATCTAGAAATTTTACATGAAAAATTTGAAAAGATTATTTTACTCAAAAAAATTAAAATGATTATTTTACTCATTTTACTTAACTGATTTTTTTACTCAAGATCAGATGAGTAACAGACATTAGATAATTACCTGAATTTCAGTCAAATCTCTAATTATTTTCATGGAAAACAATTAATTTACAAATACTTCATAGCCAGTAGCCCGAAAAAACAAAAGAGAACTATGAAATTCTATTATTTTTTCACACGTGAAATAAAATGTCTGTTGTTTTTTTTTTCGAACAACTAAACATTCTGGCGGAATCTGAACAATCTGATCCATGATGAAGATGGTGAGAATTTTTCATTCAAACCTCAAAATGTTTGCCGCAAAACAGCTTTTCCCTTGCCAAGAGGGTAACCTCTGATCAGCTAGCAGCCTTTGTAAAAACAACCAAGTTGATAAACAGGAGTGTGAGTGTGAGGCTCCCTCAATGCTCTCAGTTTTTTACTGATACAAAATAGATGTTAGAACTCAAATAGCTTATTTTTCACATCATCTTCTGTCATGGAGGTTCTACCGAGATTTTTCTATGTGATTCCAAATTTTTTGAATAAAAAATCTGGTACCATAGAAAAAGCTAAGTTGGATCTCCATTCCATTACCTCTTCCATCATGATTAACATCCTTGTTTTCAAGAATTTTTCTTCAAAAATTCCTGTCTTTATAAATTTTGAATGAATTCCATAGAGAAATACACAAACAAAGTGAGGTTGAGGGGAGCTAGCTTCAATTTAATCACACGATTGGAACATTAAGTGCTTCCACGGATTTTTTTTGGAAACCGGTTCCCACGCCTTGAGAAAAAAGTTCGCAAAAAAAATCAATTGTGCGCGCGCGGAACGTTCGTTGTTCTGGCAGTTGAATTTATTCTGGTGCTTGGGAAGTAGATGCGTGATACAATGCTATATAAATGAATCAACAAGTCCTATTTAAAAGACTTTCAGTGTCGTCAATTCCATCTAAAGTTCAATGAAGAGCTCAGTTTTCTGATCAAGCGTCATTCAGGACATCAGCCAGCCATGGTAAGTCTAGCAAAGAAGAACCATGAGAAGTAGAGAAGAAACCACGCCCAGAGAAGTCAGAGTATCTGAAGGAAGCAGCCAAATTAGTTGATACTTCCCTTAATGAAATGGTAAAGGACGATCAGGCAAGTGATGTTTTGAATAAATGGAAAATCAGCCGCCAACGTCAAAGGTCAAGCTTACATTGGTTCAAAGCAAGGAGTGATAAGTAGCCTCAAAATTATAGCCTTCAGTTCATTACGGTAAAGTGTAACCATTGATTTTTAGTTTAGTGATGAGCGACAAAAATATGGCTAGATATCGCAATTTCCTAACCCCTACTTGACATTGTGTGTGTGTGTGTCTTTTTGGCGTTCTGCACGTACTTATCAACACAAAATGTTGATGAGAGTACATTCCATCAGACCACCCTATCATCATTTATGATCCCCGGATACTTAGATACTCAAAATACTCGATGAAAAGTCAAAAACTGAGTATACCAGCGGAACAAAAACGAAAATGTCATGCTGCTGTTGAAGAAAAAATTGATAATCCTGATTATGTACATTATTTATATTGACTGCTTGGATGCTAGTTCACTCTCCTACTTCTAAAAATTCAATTGATTATCGAATGAACAATACACTTCCCATTGTTAACATGAACACCGACCATGTAAATGCAAGCTCGAACAACATGGATTCGGAGAGTTTGAGGTAAACATGTTTTCATATCAATGTGGGGTGGTGCAAAATCAGCTCGTAGTACGAGCAGCTCATAGAAACAATCAGTTTCTAGTGTAAGCAGCCGTAGTGCAAGCTTTCTTAGTACAACAAGCACGATCACTATGTACAGACATAATACAATCAACACGTAGGAGACGTTTCGAGAGAGAAACGCGGACTCCTACCTGTGAACAGGAGTGCCGTTTGGATTTAGTGCCACCATTCACCTGAAACTGAACCGTGTGATCTCTAGTTTGGGGAAATAGTAGAACAAATATTATTCAATAAAAATATTAACAAAAAATGCAACAGGAGTGCGTCATCGTCATGTTGTATGACGTTCAAACTTTGCGTGGGTAGAAAGTGCGGACCCTGTAATTTAAATGTGTTAACAGTGTCTATTAAATCTGAAACACATCTGTACCCTGGCTCTAGATTGTTTCCGTATTTGAAACAATCATTAAATAACTACAGGATGAGTCGAGATATCGAGTCAACCGTAGACATTTTTGATTTACCGTCTCGAACACGCAGTGAAGTGTTCCGAACACTCTTCGCAGATAACGCCTACGGCCAAGAAGATGTCAAAATTAATTTCTTTCTGGACCAGTTTTCGCTGACAGAAATGCTTCAAAATACATATACATACCTGCAGAACAAGGTTGACCAAAGTTCCGTGAGACAGAAGAGTCCTTCTCTACATTCTTCGACCAACTTAACAGTTACTAAAACGCTCATGCACTTACAGAGAACGCCGCTCAACTGCTGCAATCATGATGTAGGAGATTGTTACAAAAAACCTCTTATAAAGAAACACACGATCTTTTTAAGACGAGATTTTATACTCCGGGACGAAAAGCAACCGCAGTAGCTAAACTCTGAGCCCTTAGGCAAGGCACAAAATCCGTAGATCAATTCATCAAAAAAGTAAGAAACATCGATCTGATGCATATCCGGAGTCTGACAAAGCAACTCAAGCTGCAATGCTCTCAGCATTGGTTCAAAGCGCCAACCCAACCATCAAAGAAGCGGTTCTACGCGCCGCAACCAACGACCGGATAAAAGCAAAGGAAGCAGCACTTCAAGAAGAAGAAGAAGCCATCCGCTAAGCACTTGGACCCAACAGCAGCAGCTATCAACACCCTACAGGAAGGTATTTCATACCTGATTGACGGGACACGACAAGACCAAGAATATAGACACCGCAGGTCTGATGATAATAACCGTCGTCGAAGAAATGCTGCGCGTTTTTGTCGCCGAGTCGAATTTGACGATCAGTGTCAGCAGACGAACCATCAGCGAGGATCGAACAGAAAAAGCCAATCAAGATCCAGATGATTACCAAGGAATCGGAACCCACGGTTTGATTATCAAAAGAGACGCACGCCAAGCAACCGACGATCTCCACAATTCATATCAACGGTTGCATTTATTACATGTCTCTCAATGCTACCAACTTCGGAAGCTTACTATCACTGCAGTCAACGCGGTGATTTGCTACTGAAATTACGAGAAGCTGAAAATTGTACCATTCCAGAAGTTCAGCACGTGTCTAAAGTGCATTTGATGACCACCAACGACACAGCCGAAGATGTAACTGCCGCGAGATGCTCATACAAACATTAGCAGAGGTGTACTAACAGTATCTTTTGGATCTCGCGCCACAATCAAAGTCTTCAATCGATTTCACCAACTCCGAAACATGATTGTTGGCAAGCATGATTATACAAAACGGCAAAGAATCAGACACTTTTTAAGACTCCTGGAAAAAATTTTGTTTTTGATCCAGATTCGACCCACCTGCGTCATTTTTCAATAACAAGTGTCATACGGTTCAACGTCCTGTCCTGAAAATCGGTGTCTTGGTTTCCCTCGATGGTCATCTTTAAAAAAAACAACCTCCTGCTGACTGAACAGAATTGTACAATGAAAGATGGATTCTGCACCAAATCAATCGTGACAATGATGTGGACACCTCCCGAAGCTCCGAAATGTGTCCCCATGGTTCAACTATTAGGTTGTCGATTAAGTCCCCGAATTTTTTGGGGTATTTTCGAGTGCACGTGGCTTTCTTAGACAACAACCCCTGGCTTTCTTAGACAACAACCACCGCCCTCTCTTAGTGGATTGTTATTGACAAGTCTTCCCCTTGCTAATCGTGTGAGTGAGTCTCCTCTCAGTTCCATTGATCAGTAATGGTAGCTCCCTTTTTCCCGGGAAATTTTCACATCCGTCATGTTTTGCTGTTTCTCTACCTTTCTGGCTCCAACCAAAAGGGAGCCAGGGATAGTCTTCATCAAACGTATGGCGAGAATACCCCTCTGCTAGTACAGTCAGCAAATGGTACACCCAAATCAATAAAAAAAACTACAACCTCGAAGATGCCCCGAGGTCAGGTCGTCGATCCGAGATGAATACGGACGAGCTACGCGAAGCCGTGGAGGCTGACCCATATGTGAGTACTCGTGAATTGTCAAACTGCCGATAATATTCCATGTTCATCAGAAGAAGAAGAGATTGGACTATAGTTTGTCCAAAGTGGCTGGTGAGGCAAATCGCTGCAAACAGTAGGATACATGAATTCCTTCCAAGACTGTTACAAAACTTCATGAACACAGGGAACATTAGGTTGATACATTCCTGTTATGTACAATGTTTACCTTGCTCCCATTTTTCTGCGGTTGACCGCGACGACAACCATTGAGCTCCAGAGTGTAATTGATTTGCCCCTGGTCTAGTTCTGTCTAGTTCTCACTGTCTCCAATTGATTCAACATAAACAATGACCAGTATAGTCAATGTGATGTTGTTTTCTTTCTCTCTGACACCAAACCACCAGAGAACCACCGTCAACTGGTAATTTGGATTTGCTGCGCAGCACAGTAAGAAATGAGTCTTCTCACAAACAAAAAGACAAAAGCCTGGCTAAACAATCTCATAACGAGTGAAGAGGAATAGATCGTTAACCATCACGTTACGAAACGTGCCCGGTGGGTGGAAAAGGAAAATATGCTGTGAACCGTCGCAAAAGACGGAAGGCGTCAAAAAGGTTTTCGCTATCCGTATGGTGGGGCGTACAGGGTTCCATCTACTGAGAGCTGCTACCCAAAACTATGGCGGTCACGGGTGATGTTCCCGCTTGCTAGCTGAGACACTTGAAGACTCACGTTCAACTAACCTCATGGCCACGAGATCGTCTTCACATTCACTACGTAATTGACTGCTGTCGTATGCATGAACAAATAAAGAATAAGCTGACAACGTTCGAGAAATATTCTCATTTCGAGAAAACACGAAGACTCCAACAGTTGGCAGCTACCGAAATAAGAGGTTTTTTTTTCTGGTTTTTACTCGTTTCGTTCACATCAACATTACAATACAATTTTTCTCATACAACAGTAAAGTTTCAGAGAATAAATTGTAAGGAATGGAATGATAGCTCCCCACATTGTCAAAAATGTTTCAACAAACTGTTCGAATGAAAAACAAGGAGAACAAATTGTTTCAACAGTACACAATGTGAGTTTCAACATGATTTTTTGACCGGGTCATTTTTTTTAATGAATGTACTTTACTTCAATATCCATTTACAGTAAAAAGAACTGAGCCACTCACAACAATCAGCGATGAAGGAACCAATTGTTCCAGTTTCTACAATTGCAATACAGCACGTCGCGAAAACTTCAGATTATTCACATCAAATTCACCATATCGTGAGTTCTTTGCAGCGAAACTTCACAACGACCAAATTGTAAATTGAAAAAAACATTTAAAATTCTAATAATCAAGATCAATTTTAATAAAAATACAAAATTATACTGACTGTTCGAACAAGGCAAATTTCTCTTGATACTGCTTCATAAATATCATAGTTCATTTATTCTGAAAATCGAATTCACGAATTTTTTAAGAACAATCAATGTCTTCACAACAATCTTCAACAACTGAGTTTATGTTTCCGCCACTAGGTTCTACAATTCTACAATGTTTCATCACTTCTACATCTCTTCTGAAACCATTACTAAAGCCACCATTCACTCTTTTTTCCTGAATCCCTTTCACTACTCATTCCGTCAACATGTCCCAGTTATTCATATATTAAGTACCTACTAACACGTACACCATACTACTTCATAACATCTTAGTATGTTGAAGTTGATGGTCATTTCTACTCAGGTAGTGGGTATCGTGTTCAAGCATACGCGTCTGATTAACCCCGTTCGCTGTGATTAATGCACGTGAATGACACATCCCCATTCAGTGTTGTGTTAGGCTAACATGGGAAGTATATGAAAGCCCGGAGAATCTATGAGGTCTGAGTGGTCTCTTAGGTTTTCAAATATGGTGAAGACGATGGAACTGCTTTCAGAAGTTGCTTCACCGACCTCGTTTAGAAGTTATGACCAAAAATAGAACTCACACGCAATTTTCAAAAAAGGGGGATCTGTGATGTTGGGTAGGAAAAACTGTTGAGATTTTGCATTTTATTGAATTTTAAAGGTTCGTGATGCACGGAAAATTTAGTTTGCCTGAATTCTGAGGCTCGATTCAGAAGTTACATGCATCTGAAGTGGACGTAAAAAATCGTCCAATTTTCACCTTCTGTAACTCGACTCCTAGCAGATTTCCAGAGGCGAGACCTATTCCAAACGATTCAGAATGATTGAATCTATCCATTCCCACGTTTTCAGTCGATTCTAAGACAAAAATTTTTGGGTCCAAAATCGGAAAGAGTTACACAAGTGTTCATAATATGAGCCTTGATCACAAATGATGAATCGTTGTAGTATTTCTCGGGCAAAAAACATGTATCAAGTAAGAATCGAACTTTGCCATGAAAAATGAAAGACGTGAGCTTTGACCACTCTACCACGGAAGACACAAATTTTTGCGTCAACTCCATGTTCACTCATTCGCTCCTTTTCACGACAGAATTCTTCAACATTACAGATCCCACTTTTTTGAAAATTGCGTGTGAATTCTATTTTTGGTCATAACTCCTAAACGAGGTCGGTGAAGCAACTTCTGAGAGCAGTTTCATCGTCTTCACCATATTTGAAAACCTATGAGACTACTCAGACCTCATAGATTCTCCGGGCTTTCATATACTTCCCATGTAAGTGTAATCATCAACAAAAACGCACTATTCCATACGCAAAATGTGGTACCGCTTGAGTAGTTTTTATTATCTTCAATCAACGCACAGACATAAAATTGAATACTTGTTAGAAGGTATTATAATCGTACAAACTCAAACACCGTAACCTTCTTCAAACATTTATTCTACCTGTAAAAGCTTTCAAATCCACTTTTTTTCAATGGAATGAATCAAAAACTCTGAGACATATTGAGTGAAAAAGCAAAATGAGAAGATCGTTATTGTGAATGAAGAGAGAGAGAGAGAGAGAAAGAGTCAGAGGAAAAAATCTTTTTTTTTTCCACTTGAAAATTCGAAATTGTCTGATGTTTTTTCGAACAACTCAAAATTCTGACAGAATCTCAGTAGTGAATAATTTGTGCCATGATGAAAATGATGAGAATTTCATCTTTTGAACATTAAAATTTATAACGCTAATCAGCTACATTTTGCAGTCACCTAGAACTTTTTTCCGTTGAATCTTTTTCTCTTGATTTATCACTAGTACGATGTGTGTGTTGTCTAAAAACTAAAAATCGAGAGCATTGTAATATCTCGACGGCTAGAGAGCAGCGACGATTAGAGTCATGCCACCGCTGTTCGGTGTTCCAGTTGTTCTTGCACTCTAGCACGAGCTCATTCGTAATGTGAACTGGGCCAACATACTATAATCTCTATAGACCACTGTTGAGGATCCAAATCTTCATTGACCACAGTGAGTTTTCAATATTACTTTGGTTCATTAGGCGTGAGCAGGTTCTAGGTGTTCTCGATCAGTACTTCCAAACTAAATTTTTTTTTCAACGCATTGGCTTAACAGAGGTCGAAAATATCAAAAAACGGGGACTTTCACAGAGAGTGCTTAAAATTTAGAGTTTTCAATGGTCTTTTAGATTCTCCAATATGCTGGAGATGATAGAAAAAATTTTGAAAATAACAAACCGACCCGGTTTTTGAATAACGGTCTCAAAGTTTACATAAAAATGTCGCGTCGATTAGAAAAATGTTGCATACTCTAATGTTTCTGTCAAACACGAAATTTATGTCCTTGAAAATTTGAGTTCTGCCGCTTAGTGGTTGAAACGTAAGATTCACGCTTCTGCTCTCAAAAGTTCGATGCCATTGTGAGACAATCTTTTCTTTCAGATTCCCCATTTTACTGCCAATAGAAATTGCTAGGCCCCCACGTTCTATTCTGCTGATCATAGAATTTCTTATTCGATTAATTTTCATACTGAATTATCATAATCGAATGTATTATGAAAATTCTCTTTGTTTGAAAAAAGAGCGCAATATTGCTCAATGTGTTCAGTGCAACCACTTCACTCTAGCGTCCAAGTCCAAGGTTATATCGCAAAATCACAAAGTGATCAAGAATAATGGGTAGTCATATTTAAGAACCTAAAAATTGACTTCACCCGTTTTGAGAAATTCTATTCAGAAAAAAACCTATAAGAAACTATCACTGTAACTCGAACATAGTGTATTTTTATGTTCTCAGTATACATTCTTGTGAACACCTGAAAATTCGGAAGAACTACTAGATCAAGTTATCAAAACTTTTTTGTGTACTATCAATGATTATCATAGAATACCTCGCTTCTCTTTTGAAAAAAAAACAAAGAATGAAGCAGTGAACATCACACAATGGGCTATTTTTTAGTCAGTTTGAGCTCGAACAACTGATCATGAACACGTGAGAGTAGGATGAACGTGTCTGTTACAACGCGAGGCATAGTTCAAGCTCAGCTCTTTTTGATAGTGCGGATTGTTCATCGTTCAATACACTTCAAATCAATTTTCTGAACATCGCACTTCAAATCAATTTTCTGAACATCGCATATTGCAGTGTAGCTCAACAACCGACTGACACTTTATCAGAGCAAGAGGCAGGAAGACGACCTACACGGAACAGGAACCATGTCTATAGCAGAGCACAGGTAAGAAGTGTTCATCCAGGTAAAAACTAAATTCTCGATATTTGAAAAAAAACTGGATGAACACTTGAAGAGTGACTGCAATTTGAAGTGGTTACGATGTTCAAAAAGATCCAATCGTAACCACATCCGATCGTCATACAGTGCTGGCCATAATCTTTGTCGTTTTTGAACTTTTTGGGATAACTCTTTTCAACCTTCATGGAATGGACTGAAACTTCACATATCTTCCTCTACCTGTAAAAAAGTCTGACCTCCGTAAATCGGTTACTTATTACTGTAGCAGTTTTGCCTTGAAACACAAGAACGATAGTGTAATGATCCTTTAATTTCAATGGACTGAAAGTAAGAATAATAATTTAAATCCACAAAGATCTAACTGTTCGTTGTGAGAGTTCCGACCCTAGGGTAGGCCTACCGTACTCATTTTACAAAACTGCGGCTGGCGCGCGTTTGAAATCGGTCAGACTTTTTGCTAGATATGTGAACTTTGGAACATGATTTAAGACATCATTTTCAATTACTAAAACAGCTATGCGCATAATACACAACTTTGAAACATGTTTTCCATAACAAAACAAAAATCACCTAAAATCGAAAATTTTGCATTCATGATTCAAGAGCCCACTAAATTGTTTAAGCATCACCAACTACCCGGAAAACTATATTTTATGTTCAACATGATTTAGAAGAAGATTTTCGCACAACCCATCGCCTGAGAATTACTTGCTACTCAGTCCAGGGGTACGCCGACAATCTGCACTTAGATACTCTGCTCAGCTTACTCTGTATAAAAGAGTGTCTTTTGTCGGGTTTTGTAGTGTCTATGACCCAAAAACTTCATTTTAGCTTCGAACGATGTAGTTTCGTCAAATAAAACACAAACATTGAGGTAGCTACTCAATAGGATCTACAAAGCTTCCGTGAAACGAGGTTCTTACATTCTGAGACTTACGTTCGGCAGCATTCTCTCATGATATTCGTGTCCAAACTCAATATTTTTCAGTTTTCAAAGTCAGTTTCGCCCTCAAGATCGGGTTGTTCCCCGAAGATCTAGAAACGCTTGCAAGCTCTATGGAGAAGTTGAAAAAGTGTTTAAATGTTCATTTTCCATATCTTGAAAAAAAAACTGTTGATTATTCGAATCTAAACACAGCAAAATTCATCAACATCCGAGCAATAAAAGTGGGCGTTACATCATGAAAACCGAAATTTTTGTTTTGTGTTATAAAATTACTTTCGTATCTTTTTCTGAAGGTTATATCATGATATTGAATAAAAAAAACATTGTAGATAACCTAACTACTTTGAAAACTGAAAAATATTGAGTTTGGACACGAATATCATAAGAGAATGCTGCCGAACGCAAGTCACAAAATGTAAGAACCTCGTTTCACGGAAGCTTTGTAGATCCTATTGAGTAGCTACCTCAATGTTTGTGTTTTTATTCGACGAAACTACATTGTTTGAAGCTAAAATGGAGTTTTTGGGTCATAGACTTTCTTTTATAGTAAGCTGAGCAGGGTATCTGAGTGATTGTCGGCGTACCCCTAGACTGAGTAGCAAGTAATTTTCCGGCGATAGGTTGTGCGCAAAATTTAGTGGGCTCTTGAATCATGAATGCAAAATTTCCGAGTTTAGGTGATTTTTGTTTTCGTTATGGAAAACATGTTTCAAAGTTTTGTATTATGCTCATAGCTGTTTTAGTAATTGAAAATGATGTCTTAAATCATGTTCCGAAGTTTCAGTCCATTCCATCATCCTATTGAAAAGAGTTATGCCCAAAAATGCAAAAACGACAAAGATTATGGCCAGCACTGTAGGTCACATACCGGCGCTCCTGTTCTCTGGAAAAGGCATGTTTACTTTCTTTCCTAACTCTTTTTTATTCCTTATGAGTTCTAGAAAAACGATTCGTGAAAGGCACCTCTGCAGGCCGACATCCTGACGCACCCAGGTATCGGTGTGGCGCGCTGGGTTGCCGAATTTTACGAGTCGGCGTTTTCCTGAGACGCGATTGAAAAATTGCATTTTTTAAAAATTTAAAAGTGATGCGTGAGTTTTTTTCTTGTTTCACAGTTGGCGTAGAGGTTAGGTTCATGCGTGGGGACATTTTGTTGATGCCAGACCAGTAGATCCATTTCCTGGTACTCATGAAGGGTTGTGACACTGTACTCTGGAGTACTACACTCTACAAACGGAGTTTTTGTTGGTTGGAAGGATCTCCATGTGAAAACACAATGCGTCCTTCTTTTAGAGATAATGGTCGTCGGGAAAGAAGGGATGTGGTTTTGAGAAGGCGGAGAGCACCGTTCAAATGCACACAGAAAAATTGTTTCGTTGTCTGATTACAATTATTATTCTCTGGTCAATATCTAACAGTAATTACTAAAATATACTTTTGAACTTTTATTACGAAGTTTGTCAGGTCCATGGGAAAATTTTGTATTAAAATTTAAGCGGCCTAGGTGTCTGTTGCGTTCTTACACATGAGTCAAAATTCGAGAATAGAACCAGCCACAAAAGTGATTATTTGGAAAACGGCTGTAGATCATATTCAAGAAATTTTTAGTTTTTTTCTGCATCCGGCCGGAACTCCAAAATTTCATACGGACAACTTTCTTGTAAAGTTCGATAGAAAAGCTCAAATTACCATAGTAATTTCTGATTTTATGATTTTACTGAAGAATTTTCTATTGAACTCATTCATAATGTTCTTAGTGGGAGTTTGGAGATTTTTGTCAAAAAAATTGAGAATTTCTCAAAATTGAACACTCAACTACTGATTTCTTGAAGAAAGTGATTTACAGCCACTGAAAAATTGTACGTTTTGAATTTATGACTCCGATAGCTGAAATTTGTTTTCAATCTAGGTCTAGATAATTGAATTGAATGAATTTATGAAAAAAACTTCCCATAGAACTGACAAACTTCATAAATAAAGTTGAAAAAGTATATTCTAGTAACTATTGTTAGATGTTGAACAGAGAAAAATAACCATAATCAGGCAACGAGATAATTTTTCTGCATGGGTTTGAATGATGCTTTCTGTGTTTCAGAATCACTCTTCTTCACTCTCGACGATCATTACCCCTGAATGAAGGTCGCATCGTGTTTTCACATAGTAATCCTTCCAGCGAACATGAGCGCCGATTTGTAGAGTGTAACCCAGAGTACTGCGCTAAAACCCGTCATGAGCACCACGAAAAAGATCCGCTAGTCTGTCATTCGCGAAGTGTCCTTTCGCATGAACCTAGACCTGTCGTCATTTGTGCGACAAGAAAAAAAAACTCACGAGCATCACAACAAAAAATTTGTCCAAAGTGGCTGGTGAGGCAACTTGGACAGCGCTTATGAAAAAAAATTCAGAAAACAGGAGTTTTTTTTAGCTAATTGACTTGATTTCTCATTATACTAGCATGTATCTTCAATCTAACTTCATTCGTTTCTAGTTACCACTTAGTTTCACTAGCAACAACACGAAGAACGTATACACTACAGTAAAGCTGAATAACAATTGAGGGGTTATAGTTTGTTGGAAAGACTGCCTATGGTAGGAGAAACTAATTTTCTGTATGCGAGCTAGAAGTGAACATGGCAAAAAATAAAAAAAATATTCATTCAGATGTTAATCTACTGAGAACTGTGGGAAAGTTTGAACGACGATGAAGTTGCGAAAGATGGTGAAGGTATCTACCGACCATGTGCACGAGATCGGGGTCTTTCTCACAGCCTCGTTCCGCCTTCGTTGAGCCTTTAAATTGACTTTTATTAGAATCGTGGTATGGTTCGCCCCCTGATATTTGTTTTTAACGAACTAGTGAAATTGAAGAGCCCCCGCATGTCAACTCTTGTACCCACTGGTGATGATGGTACCAGCACAAAGCGCTGGTACGCATGTGACTAATGGGACCTGGCCATCTATTAGTCGGTTGCTGCGGAGCTAATGGATTTGCGGCGGAGATGAAACTGTGACTATATAGTTGGGGTTTGCTGACTATAGGGCACCAAGGCCTTACACTAGAGAGGGGGCATTAACATATTGAGTTGTCGAAAAGGTTCATCAACGACACATAATGAAATAACAAAACTATGTGACAAGATTGTCTCGACAGCCTAATATAACAAAAAATTTTCAGTAAACATTTTCCTAGTATGATACACATCACTGTGTTAAATGCGCTTACTTGGAATGAACGATGGTATTCTGCACACCATCGCGCTATTTCACGAATTTCAAACTAGTGGTGACAGAATGATAACAATCGGTAAGCGAACCAGTTCATTCGGAAACTAGTCTCCTTCATAAAAACAAGGTAAGCGTAGTTCGTAACGTAACTAAACGGAAAAAATTCAGAATACGACTTGGAAACCTCTTGGTAGAAAGAGGATGGCTTACGCATCCATCAGCTGTCATGCTCACACGCTTAAAAAACGTGAGTTTGAATGAAAATGAATTTTCGCACAAAGAAAAATTCAGAACAAAAAATACCTGAAGCCGGTACAGAAGCTATACAAACCGACACACTCGCTGAACTGCACTGATAAATATGTAATACTATTTCCAGTTTGTTTTCTATCCACATTGAGCAATTTGTTCTAGCTGAATCTCGAGGTATGCAAGTTGTGAATTGCACGCTGAAACTGTTGTTCTGGTACGAGTTATCTATCACATCTCTAGCTGCTTTCCCGGCAGATGATTCGATACAGGTATCTGTCTTCTGGTCACTGTTCTGGAGAAGGTAGAGAGATGTCACGTGAGTTGAACAAAAGTTCAAAAACACAAATTTGAAGCTCATGTTCTCGTGCCAGCAATAGTTGTCTAGTCAGGAGGTGATTCTCTGGTCAGCTAGCAGCGTGTGAATAATTTCAGAACTTGCGTACAATAAGATTGAGCGCAAAACTCTTTTTATTCAGTTTCTATTCATGTTTAGTACCATCAACTTGCCTTGTTTTTGACACAGTACTAGATTTCGAGAATGATTAATTTTTTTCAATGTATAGACTATTTGTAAGTAAATTTTATGTCTTGAAGACTGCTTACAACGCTACAGAGGTTAGTCACTTCTTCATAGCGTTTCTCTTGGTGAATACAAAAGTTTCTGATCCTCCAGTAGAAAAAACTGGTGTTTTACCGTTCACAAAAACTCATTCTGATGATTTTACTGCACATCTCGACCATCTTGAAATGTTCGAACTGGCCTATCGAATTCTCAATATTTCTATTTTTTCAGTAGAATAAATATGTAAGCTCGTGGTCTTCAGAGAAGGCAACTTTCTTGAAGCAGAAGCATGAATATTGGTAATTGGAAAGGCAATACAAAAATGTGGAACAATCGATGACTTTTACATTTTCATTCTGTACGACTGTATATTTATCACAACAATTGCCTGACTTGTGCTTTTCTTACTACTCACAGCTATGTTGGTATAGAGATTTGTGAAAAAAAACTTCATAATAAGAACAAGCCAAATTTTTTTCAATGAAAACTGTTGATAGAAATGTATAGTAAAAGTTTCAAACAGGAAGTGCAATGATATTTTTATTGGCTGAGCTATTCTTTTCTCGATTTCACTTATTTCCACGAATCATTCCAAGAGAAATGTTGGAAAAACTTCGAAACAAATGTTCTGCGACGACTGTTATCGGAACACAATACTTGAAGATCATCATTCCAAAACTAAACGATTTAATATGCAAGTAATTTCTGTTCAGTTCTATAGATAAATGATCAAAGCAGTTCATAAGTAACTGACAAGAACGTGGCAAAAAAACATAAAAACATGATAAACCGTCATACAATCGCATGTGGTGTAGTAAACAATGGTTACGTCAGCTACAGCCAATCGGGATCAACGTTTTCTCTTCATGACCACTACCTATGATAGTTTGAAAATCGGTAGTCTAGTGATCTTCTTCACATGCTAAACTAGCGTTTGAGTTTGAGTTGGTAATTATCAAATTTCATAAATGAATGTGGAATTAACCTTGTGTGAAATTGCCGGCTTGATATGTCTGTGACCATCTGGATCAAATGGAGGCTCTGTTGTTGTCCAGAATGAAAACGACTCTTGAAAAAACAAATATAATGAATTTTGAAAAAAAACTACCTAATTTTTCCCAATACGTTACAAAAACTTCTTCTTGATGAGTTGTTACAACGTCCCAAGCATGACTTTCTCCCTGTCATCAGATTTGAACCCTGATTTTTATTTTACATTTTTTGAAGACTTATTCCGGTTACTTTTAAGCGGGCTCGGATCTTCTCCGTCGTTGTACTCTGTCACTGTTTCATCGAGAAGGAACAGGAAGCGCGATGAGTCACCTGAATGTTCTCAAATAATTTGAACGGTCTACAAATACCTTTAAATAAACGTTTCTTCTCTGACAGTGTAGAATGAATCCACTGTGCTGTCGTGCATAGAGGTCCGTCGATAATTGTGAACGTGCTCCAGCGACTGTGAAGTGAGCTTCTCAACTCTTGTTCAGCTGCTGAAAAAAGTATTCATCTCATTGTCATCATCGTCAAAACCGAAGCAAAAAATCTCACATGATAAGTAGTCCGTCAACTTTTTTACAGCATCTTGGATACTGTTTCTCTTTCCTGTGACAAGGGCAATTTGCTGGAAAAGTTATCTTTTTTGAACGCGTTCTAAAAACTTACAGAGTTCAAAGACTTGAGACAATTTGTGTCCACGTTGTGGTAGAAAAATTCCGCCCGAATCTTATTCTCTGATCCAAAGTCTTCCCAAAGATCCCGCCAGTTATTTTCGCAGCTTCAAAAAACATTTTTTGGATAATGATTTTACTGCACTCACTATGAGAATTCCTCAGCTGACACCTCTCCCTTCGTCACTAATCCTTCCAGTTTCTTCAGAGCTTGATATTCGCTCCGTTCGTCGAAGACTCCAAGAATTTTGCCATTTTCCGTGTAGTACCCTACAAGTCTCTGAAGCTTCCGCTTGGGTTGATTGAAATCGGAAATCTTACACTCCAGAGATTTGCCCCATTCGTAGGGAACTTCCGACTCAGGATGGTCCTGAGATGGATACTGCATTTGAGATGCACAATCGCCTCGGGGAATGCGTTTATAAACGCATCAATAGCGCTTTCTGAATCTGAAACAACCGCTTTGATCATGAACTTCTTGTGACCGATCATCTTAAGTAGTAGTTCAGCAACATGCTGTAATAGTTATGTGAGCTTGTTTCACTGTGGAACTTACTGCAAAGTCAACAGAAGTGTGTGATGGCGAGAGATAAAAAACAATTGGCACCAACTTCGGTTTTTTCGAGCCTGTTGTCCTAAAAATAGTAAGTGAGGTAAGCTTTGAGTGATCCTTACAGAACCCATTTTGACTTATAACCGATGGTTATTATGTTAAAATTGCAGACATTAGACTGCACGTCAATGTATATTGAACCTGCAGTAGCAATAGACGACGGAGTGTATCGCCCTGTAGTACATCACGATTTTACTTTTTTTTCATATAACACAAACTCACGCATTTGTTCTTTCCACTCCAAATCGGTTAACGACCAATGAAGTAGTTCTTGTTTGCCATCATCCAGATCTTGCTGTTCTGCTTCTGACGTCTGTGAAGCTACCGCTAGCTGAAAGTAAATCTATTGGCCTAGAACATTAGCACTGGTTCATTGAAAAATGTTTCTCGTATAGAATTACATACCTTCAGGAACGTCGGGGAGTACAAACAAAAGAAACGTTTTCCGTTGTGTATTCCGGCGCTATACACGTTGGGATTATCGATACACAGGTCAAATGCCTGTAAATTATTTTATCATTAAACATAATAATAAATATACAGTGGCGTTCAAAACGGTAGCAAGTTTTTGTTTTTGACCATAACATCAGTCAAACAGGCGCAATAACTTAGTTTTTTTCTCTGAAAACACAAAAAATATTGACGACTATGAAACTTACAAAAAATCCGGTTTTTCAGAAATTTTTCAAAAGATAATTTATTTCACGAAATAACACTACTTCCGCTCACGACTGTTTACTATTTTTTCTCACTGTTCTATTTTTTGTTGTTTTCTAGTTGTTTTTTGTCTTCAATTCACAAACAAACAGATTTTGGATAATAATCGTCTGTATGCCGTCTCAGTGATATTTAAAAACTCACATCCTCAAAGTTGTCTTGCTCTTCCCTGCCACTGATTTTCTTCTTTCTTACTACGTTCTTTGCGACGTACTTGATCTGAAATTGGAATAGATAAGTGCTCATCGACTTGGAATAATGAATGTTACCTGATCGGCCGAGCAGCCTGCTATATTTGATCTGCACATAGCAATTGTATCTCCTTTTTCCAAACGACTGGTAATCATTTCTTTTTCGTCTCGACGTAGTTTTACCTAGTACATACTATTACCTTCACGTTACGAATATCTCACTCTTGAAAATAGATTCCAATCTAATGGAGTTCCTGATTTAACATAACTGTATGCTATAACCATAGTACTTCTGAATACGGTACGTTTGGTAGCGTCGTAGATTACGACAATCTGCAACGACGTCGTCTGATAAACAAATTTCATTGACTTACCTTCTTCCTCAACCGACGTTCTTTTGAATGAAATATGACATAGTTATGGGACATCCAATCCAATCCATCTACGACTACTTTTTTCTTCCTGCTTTTCGGCCTATTGTTTGGTCCTGAACGATATATGTACAATATCACATTACTAATTGGCATTTACTAGAACAACGTTATTTTACAGTTATGTAGACTATATTTCTTACCTGTCCAAGGGCTCAACCCATCACAATTGATGTCGGAGTTGATTCCGGTGAACTCAACAAGGCGAACGAAACATACGAACGTTTCACGTGAAGAAGATGAGGGTGGGTACCGGGGCGGTAACTCGAGAACATCCTTGGTAGGAACTATCTTTCTAAACAATATGTTTACTATTTGAATTCAATCATACTTCTTGTGTAATTGTTTCTTGAAAGTTTGTTGGTGTCAGTGACGTTATGGTTTATTAAGAAAACAATAACTTACATCAAATTCACCAGACTTTCAGTTGAAATTTCCGGATCCGTTGTCTTGAAAAACGTCGACCCATCATCATGGTCTCTTACCTATAATTTTTACGTTATTACATGCATGTTTTCCATTTTCTTACCAAGGCTTCCATTGGAAATTACTTGTAGGCGGTTTTTCCCTCTTTGCGGACGATATAAGAACTCTAAACTTTTTTCGGTAACGAGGTCAATGAAACAAACTAGGATAAAAACATGAAGGTAAGAGTTCAAAATTATTCTAATAACGATGAAGTAAATCTACGTTTACACGACGATGAAATGCAGAACTCAGGCTGTGACGCGTGTCTGCATGTCTGCATGTCTGTGTGTCTGCGTGTCTGCGTGTCTGCATTTTCCTTTCTGCCATGTGCAGTGTGCGGCAGAAATAATAGGACACACTCAAATTGTTATGAACTTCCGAGAACTTTTTGAAATTCTCACGAGTTTGGCACAGAGAGAGATGATTAATGTGTTAACATTTTGTATGAAAACTTTGCGAATCGATCACAGCATTATCGTGCCATAACTCCTAGAATTTGTTGCGTTACATCAACGGTGGAACACATGTCATCGCTGGTAAAAAAAAACGATGAGATTTTTAAAAAGCATTTTTCAGAGAGCTTTATTTTCTTTAAATGTTTGAAGAAACTATCTCGGTGTAAAATATTCTTGAGTCGTAATCAGTCAAGTTCAAATCGAACTACGAAACAGGTTTTTGTAAGACCAACTCAAACTCAGAAATTTGATTTTTGCACCATCTCTGTGTGACAAACTGCTGTCACTCTTTGTTGAACGATAGATGAATAATTTATTGAGTGGATTAAATACTGTTTTTTTTCTTCTTATCAAGTGAAGGTGACATCAATGAACTACATTTCATATTCAGCACGAAAGGTGAAGAAAAAAAAGAGATTTCGCTTATGTCGCAACATTCTTCTTATACCGTCTCAGAATCTTGATACAAAGTTACAATCAACTTCTTACTTTTTTTTACGAAGCTGGAGTTATTGAAAAGTTATTAACGCAGTTACATAGATGCAGTTACATACAATTTTCTAACGAAATATCGTCTTTTAAACGGGGTGCGCTTACCAGGGAATGCCACCAGGGGGCCACGAAATTGTACATTCTGACTGGTCTCCTAGGTTTTCGAATAGGCTGAAGATGATAGAACTGCTTTCAAAAGTTGCGGAACCGACCTGGTTTTTGAGTTACGGTCGATACCAGTTTTGCATGTAAAACTGGATGAAACCGCGTACTCCCCTATTTCTGCACATCAACGCAAGATTGATTCAAAATTTTCGTGTTGCGTCGTCTAGTGGTCAAGAGCTAGCGCCCACGCTTTTGCTCTCGCGGGTTCGATTCCCACCGAACGCCATTTTATTTGCTTTTTTGTTATGGTTGTTTCTAATTTTCATTTTTAAAATAATTATTGTGCGAGTACTTTTAATCTCATTTTCTACTTCGTTATGGTGCAAAGCAGAGTTGCACGGAATTCCGACTTTCGCCGTTTTTTCAATTCCGACTTCCGACTTCCGTGAAAAAAATTTCACTACCGACTTCCAACTTCCGTTTAAAAAATTCACTTCCAACTTCGGACTTCCGACTTCCGTTTTGAAAAATTTTACTTCCGTGCAACTCTGGTGCAAAGTATTTTGTAGCATGCTCATGCATGATATCTTCACAGAACCGTCCTTCTAGACCAATTGGTCTAGAAGGATTTTGCAAATCGCGTAACTGTTTTTCAAAAAAAAAGAAACTTTGAATTTGTCATCACCAATTCTCTTGGTTTTGTCTTTACAGTTCGCAGTAAGTATCGTAAGAATGACATGAAACATTTCTCGATCAGTTATAACTAGTATTCGACTCAATCAGATCAATCATGAAATCGTCACACGATATGATATCACCCTTACTAAAGTGAGTTTCACGAAATACAGGAAAACAATTGTAACAAAGAAGCAAATAAAATGGCGTTTGGTGGGAATCGAACCCGCGAGAGCAAAAGCGTGGGCGCTAGCTCTTGACCACTAGGCGACGCAACACAAAAATTTTGAATCAATCTTGCGTTGATGCGCAGAAATAGGGGAGTACGCGGTTTCATCCAATTTTACATGCAAAATTGGTATCGACCGTAACTCAAAAACCAGGTCGGTTCCGCAACTTTTGAAAGCAGTTCTATCATCTTCAGCCTATTCGAAAACCTAGGAGACCAGTCAGAATGTACAATTTCGTGGCCCCCTGGTGGCATTCCCTGGTTAGAAGTGCGTTACTGCTTTGCTTCCCTTGAACAAAATTTCATTTTTTTCCGAGTTCAATTCGTTTTTGTTTCCAAACAAAAATATATCTTATTGAACATGTGGAATTACAAACTTAAGTCTTCTTTGACTATTTCCCTCGAGACCTTAGGCTCGAATGGTCTTTATTTGCTGATATAGTACCCTCACTATATTTTTTAAATTTAACTACTACATCAGTTTAAAAATCGGTTCTAGCCCTATCATTGTGAGAATCAAGATCTTAACAAAGCTTCAAGTACAGAAAATCAAAATAGTGAAGGTTTTGATAAGTTTTATTCTCAAAATATGCATCACTTTAATTTTTATTTGAAGTGTTTTCTGAACTCGAAGTAGTGATACAGCTACCATTTCATAGTAAGAAGTGATTTCATGATAGAATTCGGAGAGATTAGTGCTAAAAGTTAGATGAATGAATAACAGAAAAGAAAATTAAAATTCTCCTCACAGAAATCGTAAATCACAAGCGAAAAAAACGATGCGGTAATTCTGCCGCACCCTGTAATTTCACAAGCGCCAAAGCCAACTTTAGCTATTCTGTATTTAAAATGTTTGTAATGATGAAACAAACACGTTCGCCAACATCAGTCTGTCATCCGTTGTACTTCTTGATTTCATAAAAGCTGACATTTAGTTTCTCCGGGAAGTCGTTCAAAAGAAGGTTCATTGTCTTGGAGACACACCATCAACTATTCTATCCTGAGTTCTCTCATCTTACATCAATGAGAAAACTCATATCTAACCGAAGTTTGAAAGTGAAACGGGAGAAAAATTTATTTCACACATCTGCAATCAGGAAAGAAAATCGACTCGGAAATTTGTGGAAACTTGAATGACCAAAGAATCAGTAAATCAGGGCTATGAGTTGTGTAATTCAGTGAATCTCAAGTAACAGCACCGCTACAAAAAGATTTCAGGGACGGAGACGAATGGGATGATACGTAAATTTGAAAACAGGGAGTTGAGATTTGGTCACCTACACAATTTTTCAGATTTCGGGCTAAGAGAGAAACTAGTCATAGCGTTTTGGTTTTATGGAGAAGGATAATCGAATTCTAAACAAGTAATAATGTATTCAAACTTTATCAGTACGACTTAGAATTGAGAACGCAAAGTTGCGTTGAGAGCCCGGGCTATGATGATTTTTGGCTGGTGTTGGAGCGCTGAAATTTTGGTATTGGTTGTGTTATAAGTGTTCTTCTCAGCATTTTTTTTGAAATGATTTTGTAAATGATATGAAGTTAACACTAAACTACACTAAAGTAAAGGGAGTGACGAGGCTACAAAATGTTTTCTTGTTTTGCCAGCTTGGTTTCTCGATAATGACTTTGACGCAGATTGATCTGAGTTTCCATTCTACGCAAACCAGTAAAAATTGGAATATCTTGTTCCAATTTTTGTGGATGTTATCACATGAATCAATGTAAAATCAATAATAGTGGCCAGAAACTTTCAAGCCAGTTCATTTCTTCTATTCAGACAGTTTTTGGTTCACGTACACATTAAAAATTTCTACAGTGTGAATTTTTATTCTCATTACACCAGTCATTCGAAAAGTACATCTCTCTTATTTTTCTTCTTCTCTATCACAAACATCAGCTCTATCGACCATCGAACGATTGAACAAGGCCGTTCAGACGGACTGCGTTTTTTATAGTCTGCGTTCCAGCCTTTCTGAAGGAATGTGCTAGATGATGTATATGTGTATACGTATGCATGTGTGTATACGTATACCGTGTAGAGTCAGTGTGGACAAATCTTATGAGAAAAAAACAGATTGATTTAAGAGAGTGGTATTCCTTATTTCCACTATACCGAGAGACCTCCCACTAATTAAACTGCAACAATAAAAAATGAGACATTCAAAACTCTACCTTTGCTTATTAGTTGAGATCTCGTTGAGAAGACTAAAATTAGCGTTGTATGCTGGTGTTTTGTTTGATGACGTTGGATATCTGTTGGAATGACCGCGATCGATCAATGCCGTGGTGTTACGACGAGTTGGACCAGGAGATTTGGAATAAGCTGAAAATATACGATTGTTCTTTTCTGAAGCCTGGTTTTCGGGGTAAGAACGAATTTACAAAAATGCAGCTTTCAGATCAGTCAGCTTATCGTTTGTAAAAATTGTCAACTTTTGTTTCAAAATGATTGACCAGTTAACGTTACTGATAAAATTTCTCTTCTCACTCTGAACCAGATCTAAAAACCACATGAATCTAAAATCTATTGAACAGCCATTTTTGTTGTAGAAGATTGAGAAATTTGTAATATTCGAAAAAATTTCTGTGTATTTCCATCAGAAATTATTCTTTTACTAAGAGGTACTACACGTTGATTCTTTCTGTACTTTCATACTTCTCGTTTTCTAACGGTCAAGCCTTCTACCCACAAAACTGCCCATGAGAAAAGCTTGAGTACTGCCACTAAGCGAGGCATAGAAGTGAGGCACTAAGTAAAACAACCAAAAGCAGTATAGAATAAAGTTCAATTGGTACTTGGTGCTAGGTTAAACGAATACGTGCACACGCTTGCCAACATTTACCTTTTCACACTGGTTTACGACGGAAGGCCTGGAATTATGAGGAAAATATGGAAGGTTTTGTTGTGATGTGTTGAACCAAGCAATAGGAAAGGATATGACACAAAACGGTTCGATGCAAAACTGAAGAAGGTTACTTACCCGTACTGCTCGCGACCGATCTCATTTGAGATGCAGCCGTCGCATAAGAATCGCTGGTCATTGAGTGCGTGTCGGATTTGTCCTGAATTTTATTTTGGACAGAAATGACATACGTGTTAATAAATCAAAAAATGAATCGAATAACCAGAAATTCATAGCTCACAATAAAATCTCACTGGAAAAAATAGGAAAACACATTTGAAAGTTTTTTTCAATCTTATTGGGTTTAAAAAAATTTCACTTTGTAACGAAACAAAGTTGCTTCATATTTCCAAAAAGTTTTCCTTTCAACTCACATTTCTCATATTCAGAATGTTGTTTATGCTACTAGCGTTGCTTTCGCTATCTGAACAAGCACTGCTGACACTCGAATCGGATAGTCTTCTTGGTCTAACCATTAGAGCCGCCTGTTGAGCTCTTTCACTTCTAGAATACTATAATTTTCCAAACACTCTCAAGTAATATTAACCTCTGCTGCGTTGAATTCTGCAGAATTGCTGAGAGATGCTCCACTAGTCTCTTAAATCTTCTGACGGGACCTGGAAGAAATTATAATCAAATTTTCTGATTCAAAAAAAGTTTTACCAGCCAGCAAAGTGAATTGGACGACGTAAGTTGGTGTTTCTCCCGCCATCACTACTTGTTGAGGTGAAGCGATGATGTCAACCTTAAAATATATTCAAGTTTCTTGAAATTTTGAATCGATAGTTTTTATTTCTCGTTATTCTCCAAAACTTGAAAAAAACCTTTTTATGTCTTAAAACTCACATTCATCTTCACACCACGGCTAAACACACTTCCACCAGCAGTTGGACCCCTTTTGTACTCAACTCTGAACGCATTCTGACCAACTACAGAATGACTGAGCTCGTGAATCTCAAATTGCGTCTCATTAGCGGGATGGTTGGATTGTGTTACCGTAAGGAATGCTCGAATTAACTCTGCTTTGATTCCGTTCAGAGTTTTTCCTTGAACTGGTACACAGTGAGTGTCATCACGTTCCACGCTAATGCTTGAAGCCAGTGAGCCAAACCAGGATTTCTTGACCAGACTGAAAGAATCAATTCATTCATTTGAGTTTTAAACATTCATTATTTGAAAAATTTGAACATTTCATGTATTTTTAACAAAAATTCTCATAATCCATCATTTTTTCAATAAAGAGATTCTTCATTTCTTTATACCAAAGTACTTTTTGTTGCCTATTTTTAAAAAAATGATCGAAAGAGTTTAATTTTTTTCAAGGTTTCTCAAAAACCCTCACTCAGTGGTATCAATAATTTGACTATCTTCTCCATCGCTTTCCGCAGTTCCATTTGACATTTTTCTTCTGTGGAATCTTGGCGTTCCCAGGAATGAATTTTTGATGTTTGTCAGTTTTGATCTCCATGGTCCTGTTGTCGATCCAATGCTGATTTGGCTGGTACCGGCTATCAAACTGTTCGTAGACGACGTATTCGATGTCATTCCTGTCACTGCTACCGACTCTGACATGTTAGATGGTGGACTGTACTTGTGCTGCAATGAAGTGTTGAAATGGCTTCTACATTTTCAACACTGTTTTTCATTGACGTTTTTTGATTTTCTAAACACTGATTTATCTCATAAGTTTTTCAAATAAAATGCGAGCTTTTTGTGTCCAAATTTCTCTTTTCTCTATGTCTCACCTCTGGTGCGGACTCCTTGAACTCAGTCTTACTATCCTTCCTAACACCTCTGTCTCTACTCTCTCTCCGTTCTTGTGCTCTTGCTTCCTTAACGTTTCTAGCGGCTTCCGCAAGAGTCTGGGGATCAACTGGCTGAGTGTAGTAGTGGTAGTTGTTGGCGGTTCTGAAGTTCAGATTTTTGGATCCTTTGCAGTGTTAAAAAACGTTACCTTCCACGTTCTTCAAAGCCTCTAGCAGAATACGTGCCACTGGAACTGGATGTAGATGAGCTGAAAAGTTCTCTCGATGAGCTTCTAGGTGACTGGTTCGGCGATCCTCCTAGACTTGAGTGTCTTCCAGATTTTCCTCTGCTGAAAAATACGTGAAGATCTGGAAAAGATCAATTCTAACCCATAAGTTTTTCTTGGATTGATTGGAGAACCATCAGCAATGCTTCCTACAACATAGCGTGTTGCTCTTGTCGAATCAGTCCTTTTCTTGGGTGGATCGTTGTTCTGCGCAGTTCCACGCAGTACAATCTCAGTCTCATCTTCTTGAGACGGTTTTCGTCGTTTTCGATCCAACAACAAAAAGTACACCATCTTCTCAGTATTGTGTCTTGGTGAGAGAAGCTCTATGAGCAGTTTCTGTTTGTCCTTGAAACATCCAAGACTGTTCATGTGACGAAGAACATCTGGGTCTATGCTATCTTCACTGGGTAGCACGTGTGTCTGAAAATAAACAACATACAAAGTTCCAATTTTTAACAACGTGTATTTTGTTTTCAGAATTGTGAGCAACAATTCAATCCACTAAAATTGGCTTCATGATTTGCAAAACAACAATTTTCTCTACACATGAAATGAATCTGCAGGCAATTTCATTAAAAACAATCTACGTTTATCCAAATGGGAATGACTTGTGTTTTATGACTGTGAATATTTTCTAAAAAGAATGAAATTTCAAGAACAACTAACCTGGACCACTTGTGACATTGGCAGTTCAAGTTCTGGGTCAGCCTTAGACGTTCCTGCTACCCATGGGTGTCGGAACACGTCAGATAAAGAGTATCGTTTTACTGGATCGACTTCTATCATGGCACGGAGCAAACTTTGTACATCAGCTGGCACAAAGTGTGGGATGTGGAAAACTCCACGTTTGACTTTCTCCAAGAGGTTCCGTAAGTTGTCGTCGTCAAAAGGAAGAGCACCAACAAGCAGAGCGTAGAGAATAACTCCACAACTCCAAACATCGGCTTTTCTCCCGTCGTACTTTTCTCCCTGAACATGTTTTTGTACTTTGGAAATAAGTTTTCTAGATTTTTAATATTTTCTCTGACCAATTTTCACCAAAAGAAGGACACAATTTGAACCGTTTAGTTTAATCTAGTAAGTGTTTTCCTAATTTTTCCATAGTTTGAGTTGAAACCTAGGTTTTCACGTTTTTAACGAAGTTATCAAAAACTTACTCTAATGACTTCTGGACAAGCATAGTGCGGTGACCCACAGCTTGTTTCCAACATAGACCCTTCAACTTGTAACGACGCCATACCAAAATCTGCCACTTTGATGTTATTCCTCTCGTCTAGTAGAAGATTTTCAGGTTTCAGATCTCGATGGCTGAAGTTTTAGTTGACCTTCGGATGATATTTTTGATCTACCAAATATTATGAGCATGGCAGAAGTCTAATGCAGAGATGATCTGTCGGAAGAATTTTCTCGCTTCTTTTGACATTAGTCTTCCTTTCCGGACTAGGTAGTCAAAGAGCTCACCTCCACTAACGTGTTCTAGCAGGAGATACCTAAAGGATGATTTTTTTCAAATTCTAAACCAACCAACTAACAGATATTTCTTGTTTTCATAGACGTCGTAGAGATGAAGAACATGCGGGTGTTCGATCAACTTCATGATAGCAATTTCACGCTCCACCTGAAGAAACATGGTATTTTCATATTCTCCTAGTCATCAGAACCTTCGTTTTCATTAA
Source organism: Caenorhabditis parvicauda (assembly GCA_963978915.1). Lineage (NCBI taxonomy): Eukaryota > Metazoa > Nematoda > Chromadorea > Rhabditida > Rhabditidae > Caenorhabditis > Caenorhabditis parvicauda. Next base: position 13,738,457 of record OZ022249.1, on the reverse strand, counting down.
AAACCCTAGAAATTCCATACATTTCAATACGCCACGAACAAAGAGAATAATCGAGTAGCTCGTGTGTGCTATATGCGCTCTAATCTCACTCAGACTCGGAGTATGGTTGAAGAAAATAGAACGAGAAATAATTTTCCGGTTTTAATGGAGAAGTATTTTTTGGACGGTGAGTAAAAGAAAAAAAAGTTTTTTCATACAACTTGTCCCCAAGGCTGTATTCAGAGCAGTGTTTCTTTATGAATTTAATTTTATAACAGTTCAGGATTGAATGAATCTACTTTCTGAATGTATATCAGATGATGTGGCTTTTTTGAGACTTCTATATATTTTTGTTCACAACTTTCCTATTTATACAACTCGTTGTAGAATTGTATTTGATAGTCTCATCTACATGAGACTTTGGAAAATAATTTCTCTTCCCAGAATCAACGCGATCTATCATCAATCTGAAAATTCCGACCCTAACTCAGGCCCCTCAGAAAAGCTTGTTCTTTCTGAGTGCATGCATTTCAAAGTACCCTCGATTTCATTGCACCTGCTTCTTGCCCTCACCTCACATTGATCTGCAATGTGTGTGCTCGGGGTGTGAGAGTCGTTTGGCGAACGGACGGACACCATCTGGGCGGAAATTTGTCGAGTGTCCGCCCACACTCATAATATATCTACTAAGCGCACGCGCGCAGGGGCTTGCTGATTCCAGCTACGAGGTCTAATTGCCACAAGAGTGAAAGCATATGTAGTAATTAGTTTAATTAGATGTATGCGTGATGCATCAAAAATAACCAGGATCAATGACGTAATTCTAGATGCATGCGATTTACAGCTGTAGTTGGGTGGAGAGTTGGAAAAATTTAGTGCAAACCTGTTCTGACCGGAGCAGTTTTCAACATACAATGCTTTTCAGCGCTATTGAAAACATCTCAATATTCTCTCAATTTTGTAAAAATTTTTGCTGGGCGCCACTGAAACTTATCAATTCTGTTAGCAGTGAATAACAAATTCAAAACTGCTTCCCCGGCTGTTTCTGACAGATTGGTTTGATAGTTACGCAAAACTCCTCAACAACTGAAAAAACAAGAGTAGGAACATTTCACACTACAAATTCAATAGATAACCAATTTTTCAGCTTGAAGAATTCCACTTGATTTGTAAAACTTCGGAATCTTCGTTTTCCATAGAGAAACGCACCAAAATTCGGTGAAAATAGAGCCTTATTTGTATTTTTGTTGTTTTCTCCTTTTTTTTCTCAGTGAAATCTGATACTTTCTCGCCCACCATGTTGACAGAATATGAAAAAGATCTTACCTTCTGCAGCACTGATTCACTCAATTTCTCCTTATTGACGATCTTTATGGCAACTTTCCGTCCCGTAATGCAGTGAGTTCCCGTTTTGACCAACCCTGAAATTTTTGTTCAAGAGAATTCTTCCAGTTTGAAGCAGTTCAAGACATTCCAAGAACTAGTGCAAACGTTTGCAGGATAAAAAGTTGCTGGAAGCGTTCTTCCATGTTTAATCTGCGTGAGATTGAAGTTGAGCTTGAAATAAGAAAGTTTGAGCTCACTTAGATTAGTTGCTTTGTCTGTTATTTTGAGTTTATTTCACACGATTGAAGGTCCGACACATTTTCATATTTGAACTACGTTATTTTCAGAACCCAAAAGTTTTTAGAAAATGCTCCCACCAAGAAAAATTGAATTTTTCATGAGCTCATCCGTATTTTATTTTCAAACATTCATCGATTACTCGTGTTTTTCTCAAGGCTGAGCATGAAACCAAGATATCTTCTCCCAGCTTGCTGAACGAGCAGTTGGGCTTGGGGGAAACGTGTGATTAACTCGATTAAATTGCTGGTTGGAGAAAGTAATTTATCGGTCGTGCACTCCGCTTTGCCTGCTTCTCACTTCGCCAGATGTGTCCATCTCGACACCACGTCATATAAAAAAGAGTGGTGAAACGTGTTTGCGTGTGTGGCTATTAGCAGTAAAACGAGGTGTGCTGCACCCGGGACTAGATTAGTCGGAAAGGCGCCAAACCATTTGCATATATCAAGTACGAGAACAGTCCCTCGGGGCGTTTCTCCACCACGCAGTTTGGCCCATGAAAAATGACGAATATAATTCATCTCTCAACTTGATGCTCGCCTGCACACTTGTTGGTTCACGCGTACTTGAAATGTTCCTCTCAAACTGCAAGTGACAACTATGCCATGTCAATCTTTTATATTATACGATGTTTTGCTTGAGCCTCGAAATTCAGCACTCTGCACACGAAAACCCTCCGGGAGAACATCAAAGTTGAAAAATTGGAACAAAGTGCTCGCAATGCGCTCTGCTTAGCTTCGCATCAAACAGGAAGTTGTTCTGGATTGACGTGCTATCTCATCTTCACAATGATGTGTCCGTTAATTGCACTCCAAGTGCGACTGCTGAGAATAATTGCAGGAAGCAGAATACTGTAGACAATTGGAGATTCCAATTTTTGTGATTCTATACATCTTGTGCAATTCTACTGGTCACAACAAGACGATCTGTCAACTACCACAATAAATTTTGTGATTCTCTAACAGAAAAGGGGAGAAATGAGAGAATTTTTTATTTTCGATTTTATTTGCCACAAAAGTGGACAGTGAATACAGAACATAAATATTCTGTTGTTTTGAAAAAAAATCGAAGAATTAGATGAAGAAATGAGTAAAGAGTTGCTGGAGAAAGAAAAGCGTGCAGAACATGATGTATGTATTCAGACTATTCTATGAAATGAGAAATTTCACGTACTGTACATTTTGGTCGGACCTCTATTATCAACTCACAAGCGAAATCAGTTCTCAAAAATGAATTGAACAAAACAGTTTTCGGAAGCCCCATGGACATGCCAATCGATATTGTACATGTACAGGTTTACCAACGCACTCGTCGCCAGTAACGAACTCAAAAAAGTGCAATTCTAGCTAATTATCTTAGACATTCCTCTGTTCCGAACCAAATCGAATAACACAATTCCCCTCTATTCATCCTACGATTATTCAGTCAGTGCAAGAACGTATTCAGATGTCCCCCTCTCTCTAAATCTCTGAGATTTGGCTTTGGGAAGCTCACGGGGGTGGTTGTGGAGGATTTAGTATGTTTAGAATGAAAACATGATTCTAGAAAAACATAACTTAATGGTGGGAATACAAAAAAGGGGAAGTTGATCGAGAACTCACCAGTCTGTCCTTTGCCGAGAGTTTTTTCGAGCTTGTATGGACCACAGTACTGTGCCTGTGGCACTGGCCGGGTACTTGAAGCTGCGTTTTCACTCATTTTCTCATTCAGCTCATTATTGACTATCGCCAATTTGTTATTTATTTCGACCAGAACTTCCTGAAATCTATTTTTCCTAACGAGAAGAGTAAAAAATCAAACCTTCAATGCTTCGAACATAGACGCTCAACTAAAGAGCGAGTTCATTCGATTGTTCGCCTGAAACAATTCATAAATTTTTATAGACGACAATAAAAAGAGGCCAATTTTGCCGTCAGCTGTCGTTTTCGAAAAGAGTTCGGTTACAATTGTGATGAAATGAGAGTTGGGGAGTGATTTGAACAAGGTTCAAAAGTTATGAAGTGTTAGTAAAGGAAATGAAGAGAGAAAGAGGTTGTGTCAGGGTAGCCTCTGCTGCAGCATGCTTCATCCAATAAGCCCCTGTGTGTCTGGCGTTGAAGAAGGAATCGAATGAGAGCTGCGAGTCTGAGCCCTACTCACGCAGCCGAGCCACAGCGGACGGAGGCAGTTGCAGCGATGTGCCCACAATCGTTGTGACTAGTCGCATATGCACATACGCACATGTACATGAACAACACGAGAACCAAATCCAAGACGAATTCTTTCTAGCCTCTCTCTCTCTCTCTCTCTCTCTCTCTCTCTCTCTCTCTCTCTTTCTCTCTCTCTCTCTCTCTCTCTCTTTTTTTTCCTCTCTCTCTCTCTCTCTCTCTCTCTCTCTCTCTCTCTCTCTCTCTCTCTCTCTCTCTCTCTCTCTCTCTCTCTCGCTTTCTCACTGTCTCACTTTTTCTCTCTCATTGTTTGAACTGGTCAAAGACAAAAATTACTTAAACGCTTTGCACTTTACTGACACACATTTGTGGTTCTTGTCGATGGAAAACTTGATCGTTAATGGGGAAAGTGTTCTTAGCAGATTGGTTCGAGAATTTTCGCTGGCACCCATAATCATGATAGGGACATTGGAGAGGAAAAGTTACGAAAATATCGTAAAACTAGTGGGTTCTGTTAGTCAGCAATAAAAATGTGGAATGAATATTGTAAACTTTTAGACTTTCTTCTAACATCAAAGGGAAAAATAACTTTGGAGGAAAACAGTCAAAAACGTCAGGTTTTTTAAATTACATAATTTTTTTCTCGGAGTAAAAATACAAAAATGTTATTCTAACATTGAATTCTGAAAAAAACTACGTAATTCAAACAATTAGAACAAGAACTGAACGTATGATGAATGGCAAACATAAGCGCTCAAGTTCAGAACATTACAGTCGAATTATTTATGAATACCCGGTTTGTACATCAAAAAATGAACAACAATGAACTAGAGACAGAGTAGCTCAGAACAATACGTGATAAATTTGACTCAAACGTTTTTTTCTTGTGATGCATCGTGACATGAACAAAAAGAAGTTTCTATTTTCCATGAAAAACTTTTACATATCGTTTTTCAAAAATAGACTGTGACGGAATATGAAACTCATCGACTTCATAGTTATTTTCTTCTTGAATTTTCTCACGAGCATTTTTGCGTAAACCAAAAACGAAAACGTTTCCTAAATGAGCATAGCAGAAAGATTGACGAGATTTAGGGCTACGAGTGGTGTGCTGGTAAACATACTGCTAACAAAATCAGTTCTGGAAGCCAGATTAATATTCAAGTTATGATGCGAAACTTATACAGTTGTAATGTTCCCGAATCTCACAAAATATAAAAAAAACACATCCAGTGATTCAAGCTATGGGAAAAGAACGCTATTCAAGTCTTGAAAATCGAACTATTCCATAGAAAGAGCAAGTTTTCTGCCCATTCAAGAGTACATGAAATATTAATCATCATCGGAATGGTGTTCCACTCCATAAAACACGGTGGCTGGCATAAAAATCTTGTTCTTTTTACTAGGGTTAAGGACGTCAAGTGAGTGGACAAGATAAGAACAATAAACTTGATGTACGAGGTCGTTTGGCGGCTCACAAGTTCCTAAATGGGCCTCTCGAGAAGCTCTCCACTCCCACAAGATACTACTCGAATCAGGAATGGACGCGGGGAATGGAACGAATAATTGTGCAATTGGAAAATCTCGTCGAGCTGGATGAGGGTGATTCATCTCTTTTTATTTAGTAGGGCTCAATCGAATCCAATTCTGGAAACCAAGAGTATTCATATCAGACGTTTCACGAGAGAATCGACCAAAAACAGCCGAAAAGTACATTAGGCTCTCTGGGAACCGTTTGGTCTCAAAATTTGTGTACTAGTAGTTTTGGGTGCTCTGAATCGGAATACGTCATTTTTTGTTCGGTCTTACTAGCGCTTACATATAGACGCAGTGCGCCTCATGAGTCAAATCCACAAGATTCTTGACTCATGTGGAAAAAAAGGTGAAGAAAAAAACCTGAGTAAAAATCAATTTTCAAATCCAGGCCTTAAATTTGATAGTCTGATTTTTAATAGAACAATTTTGAAATGAGCTTTGAAAAGAATAGACAAAAAGAAAAGTATTAAAAATTGATTACCTGAGTGATCAAACCAGAATATCGTTTCACATACCTTCCTCTACCTGTAAAAAAGTCTGACCTCCGTAAATCGGTTACTTATTACTGTAGCAGTTTTGCCTTGAAACACAAGAACGACTAAGTAATGCGCCTTTAATTTCAATGGACTGAAAGTGAAAATAATAGTTTAAATCCACAAAGATCTAACTGTTCGTTGTGAGAGTCCCGACCCTAGGGTAGGCCTACCGTACTTATTTTACAAAAATGGCGCGCGTTTGAAATCGGTCAGACTTTTTGCTGGATCTGTGCGTTTCCACAAGTGAACTGTCTTATTCACTACACTGTTTCTGCACATAGACAAACAGCAAACAATAATACAACTTTTCGTTCCAATCTAAAAGCGCAGAACTAGAAAAACATAAAACTTCCTCAGATGATTCATATTTTCCGTATTCTTATATTTGCCGTCTTATTGAATAATTTCACGGACTAGTAAGTCTGAATTCTCGGTGTTTTGCCAAACAAAAAAAGATAGGGAGCGAAGAAAAGCCTTGAGAAGCTTTTGCCGAGGCCAACTTTTGTTTTTACTCGATGTCGAGAGGTCAAAGATGTATAAAATAGATTTGTTCCATTTGAGCATCCGCGTTCTACTTTTTTCGTCATTCTGAGATGGATTGTCTCTTTGAAGTACGTATGAGATGTTCCTTTTGATGTTCCGAGGGTCGATAAGTAGTCGGAAAGGGAATGTGCATCATATTTTTGAGTTCGACCATCTGCGATAATAACATATGTGAGGTTTTTTGAGTGATGGTTTTCTACTAACCGATGATTCAAGAGTCTCGGTATGGGTTCTCAGGGTTCAATTGAACTATTCTCTGAGATAATTGAAGCAAAAATTAAGATCAAGAAAGTAGATCAAAAGTACGTATGACTGGACGTATTGTGGCAGATTTTCAAATAAAACGTTCCATCTTAATGTAAGTAAGACAAAATAGGTGAAACACAACAAACCCGAATCATCCCATTGAGTGAAACTAACTGTCATGTGAGTACACGGTATGACACTACTGGAATGTTCGGAAAAAACACAAGATGGATAACTTCATAAATGAATGTTGTTAGAGTTCAGTGAAAGACATGAATGAGAACGATTGATGTTGAAGTGAAAACTATGCTTTTTGAAACGAGTGAGCAAAAAATCGTTATCATACATCATAGAATGCCCAGCACTTTTCCAAGACGTGTTTCCACAAGTTTATTTTTGTACATTTTGATTCGTATTTCATAAAAAAGCAGAGAGCTAAGCTGCTAAATGAGAAACTGAGATGGAATTCTACTGACTGCTCTAAACAATAATCTTAGCCCTATTTTGAATCAAAAAGTATCAGTCAGATTGAGTGAGCTCAAACAATCCAAGTTTTCAGAACGCAATTATAATAATTCGCTCCAATCAAACCGTCTAGACATGAGGAAAAGTGAGAATGGAACGTCGTTCATGAGCCGATTGTGGTATTGAGAGTTCAGGCAAGGGGTGGAGTCTAGTTTTTGGAATGTTCTATTCGTTTAGAGAGAGAGAGAGAAAGAGGGAGAGAGAGAGAGAGAGAAAGAGAGAGAGAGAGAAAGAGAGAGAAAGAGAGGAGGGAGAAAGATAGATAGAAGGACAGGAAATAAATGGTGAGGTAGGAAGTATATAATTTTCACCTGTCACAATTGGAAAATGCAACTCTACCTGAAAGCCATTTTTCCGATTCCTTTACATGGAAAGTGTAACGTTACCTTTGACTGCTTGAGGAAAAAGGAAACTGTTGAAAAGTAGAGACTCACAAATACATACATATGTACGTGTGTTCCTGGAAGGAGTGAAACGCAGTGTGTCTGTCATAATCCAAGAAATATACATTATTCAGAGCTTTTGATGTACTTGGTGTCACAAACTCGAGAATAAGTTGTGTGGAAGCATGGAAAAAGAAAATGATACTCTGCACACAATGCACTCATATACGAATACGTTATACTGAGGCCGGAAGAGAATAAAGGAAGAAGATGCATGAAAATAATATTTCATTCAGAGTTAATTGTTGACAAGTGGGTAATTGTAAACCCAATTGTTTCTGGTCTCCAATACATTTTTCCGAAGAGGCTGGTTGTCAACCTTATTACTATATCCTGGAGGTTGAGAAAGAAGCCTGAAAAACGAAAGTTCAATTCAAAAACTCTTCGTTCAAAAAAAAACTAGAATTGAGAGAAAATTTTGAAAAATATTAGAAAATCGTGTGAATGACAGTGAGCAACTGCATGTTCTTTGAGAACCCTGATTTGCAGAAAAAAATCTTTTTTAGAAAAAAAAATTCGTGGCAAACTTTTTTCATACAAAATAAAGAATCAGAACATTTGCTCTACATCCATTTCACTGTCAAAAGCTTTTTCTTCACAACCCATGACTAACCAACCGGAGAATGGTTTTCTTCATGAACTTGTTCATCACGGGTCATTGTTATCGTCTCTTCCGTCTGATCGATGATACTTCTCCCGTTCAGCTATCAGTGAAACTCGAACAAAGTTAGAAGTGAAACTAACAACCCGTTCTTCAACTTTCTATCACCGATAAATAGCATAACTAACTTGTCGACGCTAATCTTGATGTCTTCAACGATGCTTCAAAAAATTCTCTTCTTGCTTCTGTCAGTTGCAGGTCAGTTTAATCTCATCGCGTTGCAATTAATAGTTTAAGTGTCTAGTCAATCTTCTGATGATTATTATGGGCAACTCGTGGGGACTTTTAGCTATCCTGTCGACGGAGACGTCTTCATCGCTGATGAGAAGCATATCCAGATTGTTGATTTGAAGTATGCTGATGGTTTGTCATAGTGATAAAATATCTAAAAACGGTAATTCAGGCATTGTTCTTGCTCCAAGCCCGTTTATCTTTGCAAGTGATCAGTCTGAACATCCCGCTCTTACAGTCTACAACTATCAAAAAGACAACGTCATGGATTGGCTTCAATTAGCGTTAGTTGTCTTCAGAATCTGTAGCCCGCATGATCTTTTTCAGGCAAAACGTGAAATCCTTCGGTTCTCGAATTTTGATAGTCGCTCCTGGTGGAGTATCAAAATGGAGGCAATTGAAAGTAGTCGGTGAGAATCAGGTAAGACTTCATTCAAATGTACAAACAATTATTTTACGAGTGTTACTAATCTTCTTGGGTGGCCTGTGTGAGTGGCTGACGTTCGCTGTCATCACCACTCGGTGTCACTTTTCTGATTCCTTTGCTTGTGAAACTGAAGTGGGCATTTTTACATTGTAATGAGAAATGACTCACATTAAAACACAAATCACAACAGTGAGTGTGATGCCCGCAATTGTCATGTTTGTTGCGTTGAAAACCGTATCGTCTGAAATAGAGTGTTGTTTTCAAGAAAAAGAAGGTTTTTGACCTTCCAATCGCACATCGTTGAACAATCTGATCAAATCCAGTGCAGCCCCGTTAGTCCATCCAAATCCATCTTGGACCTTGTATTCTCCTCCATGACCCGGAATCCCCCAATCGTGAAGGACGTCATATTTCTCCCAGATTGCACCCTTCTGAACGTTTTCTTATCAAAGTTCAGAAAAATTCTCACGTCTAAAACTGTTGGTTTGAAAAGTCCATTGTACACTTGCTTCAAGAACTTCGTTGCTTGGCTTCTCGCTGTCTTAATTATTAATTTCTATAGATAATCGGACTATCTTATTTTTCTTATTCATTGTCATTTTTTCTCAATTTTTGGAATCATTAGATATTTTTTGATTCCTGATCATCATAAAAGTGCACTTTTCCACTCAAAATTTGTAGGCTGTGGGCTGAAGTCGCACTTTTTCAGACTCGAAAATTGTATTTCGTATAGCGTTCAAAACATGGGGTGTACGGTACTTCTCAATTAGAGCGGGAAAACATGTTTTCGAGTACAAAATTTGTAGGTTTTTTGTCGAGCAGAAATCGTGCTGAGTTCAATACTGAAAAGTAAATTATCTCAACAGGAGTTGACCTTGAACGTTATTGGGATGTGTTGAGCAGGTCGAATAATGAAGTTTTCATGTAGAAAATTTTTGCGCGTTTTCTGTTTCAAGCGAGATATTTTGATTTAAAAAATCACTTTTTACAACGGTACACGTTAAAGCCACAGGTTTTTTGATAATAACACTTTTACAGTAATTGATTGTTCCAAATATGTTACAAAGCTCACTTCTTTGAAGAAATCAGATCCGCCTGCCACGAGACTTTTCACAAATAAGTGCTGAGAAGGAGGCCAGCTGTTTGGAAGATCCCATTGCTGCCCACTGTTTTCTTTGTTCAGTGATGCCGGGATTCCTCCTGAATCATTTTTCCGGAGGTAAAATCAACAGTTAAAAAACCTGCATAGTCTAGTGCAGTACTATTCTTCAAGTACTGTTCAACGATGTTGATCTGTTCTTTACTTGACCCGAGTAAGAGCGGAAACACGTTTGATGGGTAGAAATTCGTGCTGAGTTTGACTTCACAATGGAAAAATAATATTTCTCTTACTTGTGCTTGGAGATTGTTGTGTCATAGTCAAACCAGGTACCGCTTGTTGAATTCCACATTAGTTGATCAATGCTTGCCTTCAGATTTTTGAATTCTCTTCTCCAGTGACCGGCGGCTCTGAGAAAGCTCATTATTATACTTTTAGTGCTTCTCACTCCAAATCATCTGCAGCAATGTACAATTCGCTGAGATATTTGTAATTGAGTGCCATGAAGACATTCAGATCTACAGGCACGATTTCATCCGTGTGAGTAGTTGATAAACTTATAGCTGAAAACAAAATTGAGATTTTTCACTTTTTTCAGTACCTTTCTTTGACACATTCTGAGAAAACCATCTGGAGCTAAAATCTAAACCGCTTTCACATGCAGAAGCGATGGATCTCCACAACTTTTTGGGATTCTTCACGTTTCTAGCTAGTTCCACGTCACCTAGAAGATTTTCAGGCCGAGGGCAATCCGATGTGGCCTAAAAAAAGTTATTGGATCAAACTTGGTAGAAGATACTGTACCCTGTAAACAAATACCGTAGCTCCGTTTACTGTCAGAGTTCTGTTCTGTTCCCAGAATTGCATTTCTGTCTCGATACTGGGTAGCCATCTTTTCACGTCCGAAATTTTCTTAGTTTCTTGATAATAGTCATAGATCATATGTGTGAACAGAGGTGGCTGGCTACGTTTAGACAGTCTGAGATTGAAATTTACCAGCACTTCAACTACTTCTCACTGTAAGTCTCCTGAGTTTGGAATGTATCCCAGTTGATTAACCAAATCAGCAAAGTTTTGAATGATGTTTCGTGAAGTTGTGAACATCCCGGAACTCAGAAGGCCTAAAGATTTTAACAATTAAAATAAAAACAGACAGAATGAAAATTACCGTAATTCATCAGAACTTCAATCAAACATGTAAAACACGAATTAAAAACTAACCTTTAATAATCCAATAAGAATCCCAATAAAAATAGAGATCAAATCTGCCACCGGGTACTATGAATGCGTTTTTCACTGGGATCACAGGATAACGTTCTGGTGATCTGAATATTTCATCGACAAATTTACGACCTAGTAGTTTCCAGCGATTATTGAGTTCTGTTGCAAGTAGTCTGAAATTCAGAATCAGAATGTTTCTGTGATTCTCAAACTTCAATTGTTTTTCCGGAATCACATTGAGAAAACTTGGATTAGGGTCCCAATCGGAGAGATTCACCGGCTTCAAGAAGGTTATTTTTTCGAAATTATCAGAACAAAACTTCTCAAAGGCTTCTTTGAGAACTGGCTTCGGGAGTCTGAAAAAGAGTTTGAGAATGAAATGGAAAATACTCACAATTCAAAGTTTTTCTCTACGACATCATGCTTGAACTTGAGCTTGTTACCTGGACAAGTGGCCTGTAGTCCGAAAGACCAAGCTAGTCTGAGAATTTCTCCTTGGCAGTAGATACTAGACAAAGGTCCATCACATACAGGTACCGAACATGTGATATTTATATTATCAGTGACGTAATCCTGAAACATTGTAAGAACATTCAATAAAAACAGTCCAAACCTCTTCTACTAACTGCCAACTTATCGATAATAGCGGAAATAAAAGCAGTAAGTAGCGCATGACCTGTAATGTTTACGTCGAGTAATAAACTGAACAGGCGTTAGAGCTTTTATCATGTGCTTATCATAACGTTTCCACTGATCAACAAACTTGGAACGGCATCACGTGGTGGGAATGGCTTTTCTTGTATGAAAATGAAAATTTGTATACCAAATGCAAATCGATAGGATGAAAATGTAACAATGAGTCATTTTGAGAATAATAATTGACATTGTGCAAACAACAAAATGAAAAAGTGGTTCGAGTGTAAATGTGTCACGGATAATATGTTTCATTCTTCAAGAGATGGAAAATACTCCGAGTGTAAGAAAAATGGAACATGAAATGAATCATTGTTTATCAACAGATGTGCCCTCTATCCATCAATAACTAAAAACTGGGAAAGCCCGATAACAATAAAAATATTTCAAAAAATACAGAGAACTTGTACTTCATGTTATTTCTCAATTGTTTTTGACGATCAATCATAAAATTAACTCCTGATGAATTTGCATTTTTATGCTCGTTAAGTGAAATTCCATTTCTGAACCAATATTAATTTTTTCTTCGGAAAACTCGTTTTGTTTCCATAAGAAGGAGAAAAACTATGTTTATTTGAACAATACAGAATGAAGTCATTGAATTTAATTATTGTCTTAAACCACATGAATTCTGAAAGTTGAACACAATACGTAATGTTGCTTTGGTAGTTAGTGAATTTCAAAATTCGAAATGAGTATTTTTTTCAAATATTCTATTTTGTTAGAAAATTAAGATATGAGCCCTTATTTTTCAAGTTTGATCTGGAAATTTGTCCGTTAAAACTATTTTCAATGATAAAAACTCCTATGGTGAAAACGTTTTTCCTGATAGAAATACGTTTTTTAATCCTAGAAAGACTTTTGAAACCGAATACTAAACGTAAACTTATCCAAGAATTTTTTAAGTCGGAAATATTTGGAAATCAAGAGAAGTACGAGATAGGTTGTCTCGCACAGAAGATATTGCTTCTGTTCTGTGAGGAAAAAGAAAGTTCTCGACAAGTTCAGAAAAAAAAATGTAAAAATTGTATTGTTGTATGTTGACAAGCAATCAGCACTCTGAAACAACAAAAAATGGCTGCGAGTGAGATGCACTAAAAACAGAAAACACTGATCGACCTCGCCCGGTCAAAAACATTCAATTTCAGCAAGTGTTGACAGTAATTGAACTGGATAAGCATGTGCCAAGACCACATTGTTGTTTTGAAACAAAGCCAAATATCGGACTGAAGGGCGAGTATGGTATAATCTCGAAGCCTATCGAAGTTTTGGATTCTCGAACAATCAGAATCAAGGACTTCAGTTACAAAGCATCGGAAACACCAGGTTTGATAACATTCAAAGTTCACAAGTCAGTTTTTTTCAGATGGTTACTTCTTCGCTGGAACCGGTGACGTAGTTGATCAAACGACAGGCAAAAAAGCACAGATTGTCGGGCGAGACACTCCTAACAAGTATTTTTTTGTTTTTCCCTGATACATTTTATTTTTCAGCATTTGTGCCATGCTAGCAGACATTTCTCATCAAGAACTGATTGTCAGACTTTCAAACAATCAGAGTATCTATAACATAGAGTGGCTATCAGTTTTCTGCTACCAGTACAACCATGACTTTGGCCACATGCAGATTGGCCTCATAGAAGATGAAGATCTAGTACCAGCGTATATTCCCGAAGTTTTTGAATCGAAACCGGTTTTACCTGCTGCTAAAAAGTGTTAATATTCTGATAAATCTATTTTAATTTGTTTTTTTTAGTTGTATGCAAAAAGTAATATTTTTGTGAAAAAATGTTTTCAATCAACACGAGTTTTGAATTGGAATGAAAATGTTTCTGAATAATTATCTTTTTTAATGTTTCAAACTTGGAAAAATCTTAAAAATAATTTATGAAAATGTTTTTCCCGCTCCGAGCTTGAACAAAAATAAGCATGAACACTTTGAATGCATAACTCATTCATTTCAAACAAAATACATTCTTTCAAGTTTCAAAGAAATTTCAAAAAAAACTGACTGTAAGATCATGTACGATTTCATCAGCCCAGACAGACTTCTGTACTGTCGTGTTGATTCTTCATCATTCATTGACTTTTGGCATTAGCCTAATGCTATCTGTAGTGAAAGTGAATAGTCACCCTCAAAGATAAATGTTATGCCAGTGTCCAGACTAAACCGTCATAATTACTACGAGACGCGAAACTCGTATTGCATGTAGTAGACACATCAATTGTCGCGAACAAGAAAACTGCTTGTACTAAAATTGTTCACTATAGGTCATCGAATTATTGTCTGCACCGAGAAACCAGTCGGTTGACATTGTTCCCACCGAGTTTGAGTGTTATCGAGGTTTCGGATCGACGTATCTCCGTTTCATATATCTGAACTGGTCACCAATCTTATGTTCCGTCAAACCACACAAATGCAATGAAAGAATTTATCAAGAAAAATTGGTTCAAGCCTTGACAAAGAGAGTTCTTTCTGGGCATGGACAGTAAGCAGCGTCTGGTCCTGGTGCTCCATCGTTTCCTGGGGCTCCTGGGTTTCCGTCGGTTGCTGGGCTTCCTGGGACTCCTGGAACTCCCTGTGGTCCTGCTGGTCCTGGTGCAGCATCGTGTCCTGGTCCTCCTGGGACTCCTGGAGCTCCTGGTGGTCCGTTTGGTCCTGCGAGCCCTGGAGTTCCAGAAAGTCCTCTGATGTAGACGATTCCTGGTTGTCCGGCTGGTCCAGCTGGTCCTCTCTGTCCATCGTGTCCTGGCTTGCCAGCCTTTCCAGCTGGTCCATCCTTTCCTGGGAGTCCTGGGGCTCCTGGTGCTCCTGGGGTTCCTGGCTCTCCGTTTCCTCCAGATTGTCCAGGGAGTCCTGGCTGTCCTGCTGGGCCTGGTGGTCCGGCTGGGCAGATGATGCATTCACCGGAGGAAGAGTGTCCAGTAAGAAGTTGGATTCCTGGGGTTCCTGGCTCTCCTGGAGCTCCTGGCTTTCCGTTTGCTCCTGGGTGTCCGTGTGGCCCTGGTGGTCCTGGTGGTCCATCTGGGCAGTTTCCGGATGGGACTCCACAGTTGCACTGGCTGTTGTCACGCTTGTGACGGCCGAAGAGAGTCTTGAAAGTTGGGACGGAAACAGATGAGCCAGTTGGGTTGATGTGGAGAGACAGGATTCTGTCCCAGGTCTCCTCGGACTTGAGCTGAATGAACTCTCATTTTTCAACAGAATTACCACAAACCTTGAAGTCAGTCATACCATCGTGAACCTCAAGCTGTAGATTGTTCAGGTCGGAAACAATGCTTCCAACGGAGAAGAGAAGAAGTCCAGTAGCGAGGATGGACGCAGTCCCGGCAATTACAACCGCATACGACATCTGGAATCAGAGTTCTCAGAATGAGATACAAGGAATAAAACAGACCTCAGAAGACGGAATGTGGAGTGAAGTTACCTGACAATCGGTTCCGTTTTATACTCATCTTACTTCCATCGGTCACAGTTTTCTGGTTTCGGAAGAAAAATGTTCCACAATGATAGAAAAAGTCCGTTCGCGGTTCTACTTAGAGATTGTATTGATTATCAAATGCGAAAGGTTTTGGGAAAGAGAAACGAACACTATGAGGAAAAAGGTTATCAGCTTAACGCTGAAAGGTATTTTGTTTGATGGATTTGTGAAGCAGGGTTGTTACATGGAGAAAATAATGTAATTTTGACAATTTTTACTCAAAACAAACAATAAATGTTGAATTTAGAGCGAATTTTTGAGGTTTTTATGAATTCATGGGTTTGTAGACTAACAATTCTGTCTTTTTATCAATAAACTACAAAGTTGCTTTTGGTTGAAATTTTTTTATGAATTTGTTTTCAAACGTTTTTAGGTGTTTCTGGAATTTAAACCTGGAAATTCACTTTCCCGGGTTGCTGTTCTGAAATGAAAGTGTGAAAATCGAGAATTTTCCACACCATCAGACTGTCATTCCTCGAAATTAACGTACTCGAGGTGAAATAGAGTGGAACCAGACATTTGCATGTCTTTGTATCTATCAGCGTCTCCATCTTTCCCTCGTTCTGGTTTTCGACAACAAGTAAGCCAGGCCTAAACAAACTCGTATAAAAGGGTGAAGCATCGAGCATTCAACCATCAAACACTCTCAGTTTGCAATGGAATCTCAAGTAGACCTCAGGCTCAAGGCTTACAGATTCATTGCCTACACGGCTGTGTCCTTTTCTCTTCTTGCAGCGATTTCGCTTTGTTTCACTCTCCCACTCATCTACACTTATGTCAACAACACCAAGGCTCAACTTCACAAAGAGTCGGTGTACTGCAAGGTACTATCCTTCCTTTTTTCACACTTTCACATTGTTTTCCATTTCAGAGCTCAGTTAGAGATGTGTGGTCTGAGATTGCCGAAGTGAACACTGTTGCAAGAAACAGAACGGCCCGTCAAGCTTACGCTTCAGCCGGAGGATACGCTGGAGGAGCTGCTGCTGGAGGTGGCGCTGCTGCTGGAGGAGGTGGTGGCGACAGCTGCTCTGGATGCTGCAACCCAGGACCACCAGGACCAGGAGGAACTCCAGGAAAGCCAGGAAAGCCAGGAAAGCCAGGAGCACCAGGAGCCCCAGGAGCATCCGGAAAGGGAGCTAGCGCACCATGCGAGGCCTCTACCCCACCACCATGCCAGCCATGCCCACCAGGACCACCAGGACCACCAGGACCAGACGGACCAGCTGGAGCCCCAGGACCAGATGGAAACCCAGGATCGCCAGCAGGAGCATCCCCACCAGGACCACCAGGACCACCAGGACCAGACGGACCAGCTGGAAACGACGGACAGCCAGGAGCCCCAGGAGCCCCAGGACCAGCCGGAGAGAGCACCTACCCAGAGCCAGGAGCACCAGGAAACGCAGGACCACCAGGACCAGCAGGACCACCAGGACCAGACGGAACCAGCACTCCAGGAGCCCCAGGAGAGCCAGGACCAAAGGGACCACCAGGACCAGCTGGAAACCCAGGAAGCGACGGAAACCCAGGAACCCCAGGACCTGCTGGAAACCCAGGAGGAGAGGGAGAGAAGGGAATCTGTCCAAAGTAAGCATTCAGAACTCAGTGACTGGTACTCATTGAACGATTTCAGGTACTGCGCCATCGACGGAGGAATTTTCTTCGAAGATGGAACCAGACGTCGCTAAGCGCGATGATGTTAGCTCACTCTGGGATCTTTCCATTTGTGCGCCTGTGTTTAATAAAACAATTTCTCTTACTCATTCTCTTGAACATGTTCACAACCGATGATGGAATCTCAACCAGTTCGGCTTCAAATCACACTTTCAATCTTTTCGACACACAGAAAATTCCAAAACTCGTTTCAGAAACCAATGGAAAAATATTTATTGTAGTTTAAAGTACTAATTACTTACAACTCATCTTCAGCGTCTTCCCTTTCCGCTTCTCTTATTTCCTCTTCTATTTCCTTCTGGCGTTCGTATTGCCGAACTTTGTCTAAACACGAATTCAGATTCTCAGAAGAAGCAACAAACCTTCATGAGCACAGCAAAAGCTCAATCCGCATTTGGAGAAGACACATTGGAACGGTTTCGGACATTTTGTAGCGGTCATGACGTCACATGTGTAGGCACCTCCGTCAGATTTTCTCAAAGTTTTCCATCCATCAGGACATTGTTCCTCTAGAATCAATTAATGGTTCAATATAAGGCAAAACTCACGCGCAGTACATACAGCAGAACAAGAAACGTGAATCAGTGTTAGAAATAAGAATATAATAGCAGGTAGAGTGTTCATAGCCAGATTTGAGTCATATCTACATTAGCGATCTGACCGACCTCTTACCCGACATCAGATTTCGCTAACTTGAACCTTCCGTCATTCAAAAACAGAATTCGTGTTGTTAATTGAATGTTTTGGAGAAATGGTCTTTAGCCTTCCGATCGTGCTACGTTTTTGCAGAGGTGACGAATTAAGGAAAATGTTGTTGGATGTGAGAATAAAAAAGTAGCCCACAGTCATTTATCACACTTTTTTGGCTTAAGACAGCATCCGGAATTTAATCTTGTTAGGATTCTGTCGAAAGTAAAAAGTTGGACTATGTAGGAAATTTCCATCTGAAAGATTTTATCATCATCATGTTGAATGTCACAGATTTATTTTTGTGGAAAACGCTTTCATTCGGAAATTTCGAACGAAGGGTTTTTTGTCTAGAACAAGTTTAAGTTCTTCAACGGAAAAGTTATTACTATTATTTCGAACTCCATAAATTCACTGAGTGAAAATTTTCGTCTAGTCATTTTTCAATCTGGAAATATAGTGGAAAACATTTGAATTCTGAATTTTCAAACTGTCACTAAGTTTGAAGCACCCAGTTGTATTTACTGAAAATCTCAAGCTGCAAATTACGTCCGAACCTTTTGTTTGAGTATCAAAATTTGTGTTTTCCGGAACGCCCTTGGTTGAATAATTGCAGGCTAGAGACCCCTCTGGTTGTGTTGAACACGGTTCTGATGACAACTTTCATCGTTGAGTCATAGAAAAGCCATTTTCAGTATTGGTACATCACTGGCAATTAAAACAACCCTAGAATCCGAGTGCACGTAAGTCTTCTAATTGGCTTCGTTGTGGTTGAGCTGGAGTCGTGAATACGTGTACTAATTCTATGGAATCTACTCTTATACACTTTTCAAAACATTCTTATGGATTTTGTCTACTTCTTTTATATCATTTTTCGTTTACTTCTTTCTAACTTCCCATTTTGCTGTCTAGTACTCACTCACGTGAAACTTCTACCAAAACATCGTGAAATTGATAGGTTTGACCTATTTTCTAGATTCTCAACTGCGCTTGAGACAAATTAAACGGTTCAAAAAATTGGAAACGATCCGGTTTTCAAGTTTTGATCCAAGAATAAAGAAAAAAACTATTCGGAGCAATTAAGCTGAAACGATGTGTCGCGAATATTCTGTTCTGACAACTTTATGGTGTCTTGGTGAAATTCACTTTTCATTAAAAAATATTACTCACTCTGAAAAAACATCCACTCTCTCGTTTTCCATTTATTAATCACCAACTACGCGAACAAAATTTGTATTATCGGATTTCCCTTTTTGTAGCTGCTCGTGGGCTCATTCCTTCTCGTATGCACAGCTTATGACTTGTTTGTGAACTTTCTTTCCGGAAAGAATTAAATAACAAGAGTAATCTGCAAGCCTACTTCTTGCTCTCTATGATCGAATTGTAACATTTTGATAGAATTAGAATGAATTCTGATGTTTGGACTCCTAGTTCAACCATCTTTTCAAACTTCGCAACTTCGGATTAGGAGGAATTACGGAAGATGTATGATTTACACTTATTCCGAGTAGAATACGATGAAAAGAATCAGAAAGATTTATGAGCCGAACGTCTTCAATATGCCATTGTACTCTAATTGAATCTCAATCACGACCCATCTCATATTTTTGTCTCCGTAAGTGGTGTTTAGTGGAAATGTGAACAATGTACGCATCTAGAAATGAGACAATTCCGGGAACACACATGACTCACAAATCTTATGTCATATCCCGGAAAGTTGTGTTACTTCTGATTCCAAACAATAAAAAATTGTAGAATAATTTGACATTCACTTTTCTTTCACATTTCTCGCATTTCTCTACAAATATGTGGGAAAACCCGAGAAAACAAGTGAATACCAACTCTGTTCAGCCATTCATGTACAGATTTCCACCCATACTCACTAATAAATTTATAATTCATCCGTTTTCTTATTTTCACACACGGAATAATTAGTTCTCCTCTTCTTATAGAACAATCTCTTTCACCCACCGTGGTTGTGGTTCTCTTTCTCTCATCGGAGCGGCTATCTAAAAACAAAATGACCAAGAGGAAAGGAGAAAAAGAGAACCCTCGTCTTATTCAATTCAGCCAACAATTCTAGGATTATGAAAAGATTCCTCTACCAAATCCGACCCTCATGTATCATCCGTATTGATGTTTTGTGTAGCCGTCTCTCTCTCTTCTTCTTTTTTTTGGAATTTTGCTGACTTTCCTTTTTTTTTAGTGTTCTGATAGAAATGGACTGTATGCCAAAAAAGTCATTCATTGTATGATTTTGTGAGGTTTAATTTCATTGTCATTACGTTTCTGGTTCAGTGAATCTTCCTACCTCTATCTCTCTCTCTCTCTCTCTCTCTCTCTCTCTCTCTCTCTCTCTCTCTCTCTCTCTCTCTCTCTCTCTCGCTCTCTCTCTCTCTCTCTCTCTCTCTCTCTCTCTCCCCTCTCTCTCTCTCTCTCTCTCTCTCTCTCTCTCTCTCTCTCTCTCTCTCTCTCTCTCTCTCTCTCTCTCTCTCTCTCTCTCTCTCTCTCTCTCTCTCTCTCTCTCTCTCTCTCTCTCTCTCTCTCTCTCTCTCTCTCTCTCTCTCTCTCTCTCTCTCTCTCTCTCTCGCTCTCTCTCTCTCTCTCTCTCTCTCTCTCTCTCTCTCTCTCTCTCTCTCTCTCTCTTTCTCTCTCTCTCTCTCTCTCCCCCTCTCTCTCTCTCTCTCTCTCTCTCTCTCTCTCTCTCTCTTTCTCTCTCTCCCCTCTCTCTCTCTCTCTGTCTTCATATAACATATCGTTTTGTTAGTTTAGACTCTGAGCTGCTTATTCTCCAATCAGAACTTTCTCAGTCTTTTTCAAGATATTTGTCGTTCTTTAATTGCAACAGTTGCAATGACTCATCCGGAGCCAATTAAAATGCAGGTTTGATCTCGGTGCTCTATGTACTCCACATATTTTCTTCCAAACCGATCTGTCACTAAAACCACATGAATAAGTGATTCGTACAGAATGCTAAGGTTCTTTTGAAGTTGGTGTAACAAAACGAGAATTGAACCGAGCAGATTCCCACGGTTCCAATGCTCCATGCTTTTCACACATGCGGAGTACGAAGCGAAATGAGGAACTTGACAACCTCATAATCCAATAATATCACGTTAGTCCATCATCCTTTCTCATACCGCAACTTTCTTAAACTCGATTACCTAATTCATTTATGTTGTTTACTTTTATGGGATGAGTGGCATCTTAACCCGGCAATTAGCTGTGAACGAACACAAAAACCGTAAACAGAAGAAAACAAAGACCCCAGTTGTGTTATTTTGCATCGAATTGTGTACATCCTTAATTTATTTATATTCTTGTTGTTTTTTTCGTTTCTTTTTGCACATTTCTGAACAAAAATGTTTTGAATCAATTTTAACGTTGGGATTTCATTTCTGCGAAAAAAGGGGCTTCCGTGATCTTTCATGAAGTTCTTCGGAAGATTGAAAACGGCAAAATTCTGGAATAAATCTGAAAATCATCAAGCTCATAATCCTGAGCACATGGAGTGTGTGCTCTGATATGTAGCTCATCTTCTTACACTCATCTCTTCTGAAACTGATCACTATCAAATTTGTAAAGCAATTATTTTAAGTTCACTGCAGACTCAACAATTATTTATTCATGGAAAGAATTTCACAGTTGTTGTTTTAATCTTTAATTAGTCCCATTGTACTTTCAAGTCTAGAAAAAGGTACATAAACGATATATTCACAGTGCCAGTATGTTCTTCTTATTGTTGCCAAATAATGTCGCATGAATAATATTTGAATAAAAACTTTGCACAACACCTCATGCTCAATTATCCTTCAAATTTGTATTCTGAACACCGTTTTTCTCTGAATCCGCTCCGAGAAAATCAATTGCACACGACTCTTTCTCACGCACTGCTAGTAACTGCGAGAACACTGGCATTCATATTTCTCCAACTTATGTGGATGTTAACAGGGTATCATTGGCTGGAGTTGTTCAACAGGTGGTGTCAGATGAAAAGTCCACGCTAAGTCGATGTCTTCATGCGTCCTGCTTCCTCAATCTTTCTATACTCCTTTCTGAACTACCTTGGCTCTGCTTTCTTCATCAGGTCCTTTGTTCCACCGTGAGTTTTTTTTGGTGAAAATCATCAATTTTTTGTATTCAAATAAAAGTCTACGGCATGTTGTTTCTGAATATTATGTTTTCTGGATATCTCAGTCAAAAAAAAATTAAAATTTTTCTGCGCTCAAGAATAATCATCAAAATGAATGAAAAATTTCTTTAGGATCATCAAACGACTAGAAATTCTGATCAAAAACCATGCATCATTCTTTTCAGCTAAATTTCATAGAAAAAAGAATTCGCAACCAGACAGCTCAAAACTATTCTAGTCTGGGGGATTTTGAACAACAAATTTTACACATAATTATTCAACTGGGAAAACCGCGTTTTTCTTTTAGTAATAATGCAACACTTTTGTGGAGAATCTCGATAACAAATCGACTATGTTATCGATGTATCGAAATAGAGCACTTGCAGGAATTCAAAGTGCAATTCAACTCTTGCAGTAAGTTGCTTTGCCGAGCTTTTTGGAATGGTTTCTGAGGTCTGCCAGCAGAAACAAATTTCTTTTCGATGTGTTCACTATACGGTAAAATTTTGAAATTTCCAACAGAGTAAAATATTTTTACATCAGGAGAAAGAAAAAAGGAGAGATAGGAGAGAGGAAGAAAGAGAGCGAGAGAAAGAAAGAGAGAAAGATAAAGAGAGATAGAGAGAGAGACTGAGAGAGAGAGAGAGAGAGAGAGAGAGAAAGAAAGAGAGAAAGATAAAGAGAGATAGAGAGAGACTGAGAGAGAGAGAGAGAGAGAGAGAGAGAGAGAGAGAAAGAAAGAGAGAAAGATAAAGAGAGATAGAGAGAAAGAAAGAGAAGTTTTCTGTTCTGGTGGTCTTAATTTTCAACATATGGAAATTATCGCTATTTTCAATATTTCAAATTTCAGTTTCTCGACGAATGTTTTGAAGCTCGTGTCGGCAAATGTGATGCCGCATCTGTTGCCAAAGTAGGCGTTATTGGATACCGACAAGCACTGTCAAACTGTCACGCAAAAGACGGTCGCTCCAGTAATGAAGGAGTGAGTCTCATTCTACTTTAACAGAAATTCTGAATCCTAGGCCATGCCATTCATTGGAGCACCGAACAACCCAAACTTCCCGACATCAGTCCAGTTGGTCTCATCACTAGGATACCTTCAAACACAGTGCTCACTGAGCAAAAGTAAGAATTGCTCAAGTGAGCATGTTCATAACATTATGGCACAATGTGAAGAACAAATGAAGCCGTTGGCGGGGTACCCACAATATGATCGACATCGTTTGTTAAGGTAGAAATCTCAGTGAGACCAAACTCAAGTGATCTTAAGGATAAAAATGGACACATCTAGAAAGCTTCTGATGTACGAAGAGACGGATCGAGAACGCGAATGTCTGGTAGTGAGATCGACCTTGTCGGAATTGTACACACTTCATCATGCCAACTGTTACCATGTAGGTTTTCGGTTCGTTGATAGTGATGATAATACTCGGGAAGAGAGTGCGTGGAAAACTAATGACTGGTTGCGACAATGTTCCCTGCACTTGTTCATTTGAATGAATTGGAGTATTTGATAAATTATCTTTTGCTTCAATACACTCGGAAAAGGGTTTTAACAAAAATACTTAGACAATCATTTCTCATCAGTTGGACTTTATAAAAGAAATAGCTGCATCAAATGAAATTTCTTATGAAAATACGTTTCTAGAACCATGTATTCGTGCTTTAAAAATTGTCGACTTTTTCATTGGATTTTATTAATTTATGAAAAAATCAACTCGTTTCATGTTTATTATTCTAGCTAAATTGATAGGTTGCTGAGCTGTTTCTTGTACATCGTTTTAGAAATCAGTTGTGAATGACGAATCGTTTTGCTTGGCCCTTGTTAGTACATAGTACAGATATTTATTGGTAATCCAACGTTTCAGCTCTATTATTTTTTCTGTATTCAGAAACAGCTTCACTCAAAAAGCCAAAACACCGCCTACACATGTTTGAAAACATTTTGGAACAAACCAAATCCTATTTTTGTTTTCTAGTATTGAGATGTGAACTGAAAACAAGCAATTACGATTTGAGAGAAGTAGGAAAACGGAACACATAGACGCAATGTGAGATTTTCTGAGCAGAACCAGAGTAATATATTTCAATTTCAAACCACACTTCAGTAAAATAACCTATCGTAGACAAAGAAAAAGTTTTACATAACACATACAATAAGATGAATAACGATTGTCATAAGTTTCATGGATAATTTGACGTTTGGAAATAATTTAAGCTGTTATTTTCCCTCCATTCTCACATTTGCGTTTTTTTCGCTCTCACTTCATTCACTACACTTAGTTCGAAATTCAGCAAAACACGTGATTTGCCTGATTCTTTTACAAAAACCTTTTTTGCAAAAATATTCCGGGAAAGACTGTTTAAAGAAAACAATCAGAGTTGTTTCTTCTTTTTCCAAGTCAGACTTTCAGTCATTGGTAACACGATGTCTTTGCGAACGGCTAAGATTCAACATTCATTGCGGGATTGACTGCGATCAACTGGAAGCGACGTCTCCCGATCAGGACACATTAGCATGGGACGAGTGGAAAGAAGCCAGATTGATTCACACAAATTTCTCGAGCCAATTAACATTATCGTTATTGATTCTGATTTTGATACTCACTTTTAGTTTGAGTTAGGGATCCCATTGTTTGTAAAATTTGACCATTTCACCCGAGTGCATATTTTGACCAATTTTTCTTATGAATTTCGATAAAAATATTTTTTTTTGTGATTTTTTAAAAGACTGAGAACGAAAGATGAGTTATGTAGTGTGCGTTTCTCTCTTGTGAGATGAAAAAGATTGAACACACACTAGATTTTAAAAACTCCGATTTGACTGAAGAAAATATACATGGAAAAAACTAGAAAACTCAATAATTATTGACACCAACAGTGTTATATACTGTTTTCATTGTCTAACTCCTATTTTTGAGTGGTATTCACAAAATATAAATCCTCAAAACATCCCGATCTCAAAAAGCCATCACAAGTCGCATTGCCCTGAATGTCAGAAAGTTGCAAGGGCGGTTTAGTAGTCACCAAATTGGTGTATACCGCATCCCTCTCACTGATATGACCCCAATCAGAGGGTGATTGCGGGAGACAAAGAGGCGAACCAACGTCCTTGTCATGTTTATTGCATATTCCCGCATAAGAATGTTGCATCTGAACAGTCTTCACTCTATCTCGATTCATAGTTAGAAGTCTTCAGGGTGTGGTTGATATCAGTTTTACTGATCTTGTTTGTTACCTTGTCTGAACCTGGAAGTCATGTGAAGTTCATTTTCCCCGTACTCTCGGTTTATCACATGAATCTACAATACTTTATCGCTTTTGAGTTTTTGTCAGAATTCTTTTTGGACTTGAATAGATCTGAGAGTTTAGGAGATGATTCTGATTGCATGAAACGTTGTGGTAATAATTCAAGTCAAAAATTACTGAAAACAAATTTTTTTCTGATATAAAAACAAAAAAATATTGCTAAACTATAAAACATTAAAGAAACATTTTTATGAGTTTCATTTCCGTCAAAAAACATTTTTGCACAAATTGAGTTTCATTAGTTTTTTCTATTGCAAAGTTTGAAATCAAATTCTGAAACCTTAGCCGGCAAAATATTTGTCTTCATTTTTCTATGCGGTGAACATTATTTCATGAAATTCATTTAAGCAGGAATTGACCTTCAGCGTTATTGGGATCCAGAGTTGAGACCTAGCCAGATGTGTTGAGCAGGTCGAGGGATGAAGTTTTCATGTAGAAAATTTTTGCACGTTTTTTGTTACAAGCGAAATATTTTAATTTAAGAATCCTCAACTCCAAAAATTAAGACGTGACGGAATTAGAATGCCTCCACATTGATACTTTCATAACACCACGGGATCCTCATGAAGATATTATCACTACTACCTGTCCAAATAAATTGTTAGCTGTCAGTTCACCCATCATTTATTCTCGCTTACGCGTTCTGATTGTTTTCCGGTTCTTGTTTCGAACCAACTGTGGATCTCGTTTTTTATCCCAAATCTTATCATGGTTGCATGGACAAGGGCTAATTACTTGCCTAACAGCCGTGGCATTTTTTTGGTTTTCCTGTTTTTCAAACAGTTTTCTACTCTTTCATCAATGAAATGGTTTTGACGCTTTGAACATTCGAAGCAGCTCTATAACACAAAAAATGAGATCAATTTTGTGAAATTGCATCTGTCTTGTCAAGCCTCATCCAAGTAGAATCCTTGGGACATAATTCTAAAAATATTCAAATTTTTTTTCAGGAAAAGTAATTTATGGAAACAAGAGCAACTTCCTTCAGTGATAGTCTTGTAGACATACGGTTAGTATACGTTTGAATTCATTCAATTTATGATTTCAGGGACGTCTCTGACGGAGCAATTTCAGAAGCCATCCATCATAGATATCTCAATGGGAACCCATACGTAAGTATAATATCGAGTTCAGAAAGATTGAGCAACTTTTCAGACAAAAAGTGGTGACGTTCTTGTTGCCATCAATGGTTTCTCGCAAGAGAACGTCTACGAAAAGTCTAGTATTCACGAGCACAGCAAGCCAAATCAGAAAGCGTGGGTTAAAATGAAAATTTCTTGACTGATCTCAATTTCAGGCACATTTTTGCAACTGCTCAAAATGCTCTGAACAAGATTATCAACAAGGAATCTGAATCGGAAGTCTTATCCTTCAGTGGAGAATCAGGTTCTGGGAAGACGTTCAATGTTAAGAAGGCTTTGTCGTACTTTTCTCAGTTGAACTCCAAAATAACTGAAAAAGAGGTAACGAGAAACGCAAAAATTTGTGATAGTGATTACTCCAGACCTCTGCGTTAATGACACTTCTGGAAAGTTTTGGGAATGCCAGAACGCTGAAAAATGAATCAGCCACAAGAGTCGGAGTGTCGATCAATTTACTTTATCAGAAGTGAGACCACCCATTTTGAAAATGTGTTTATTATATTATTCATTTCAGGGACGTTCTAGCTGGAATATCGATAAAACAAGTGGCTCCACTGGAAGTATCACGTGTCATTGCTCAGAAAGCTGGAGAGA
This sequence comes from Caenorhabditis parvicauda, assembly GCA_963978915.1. Classification (NCBI taxonomy): domain Eukaryota; kingdom Metazoa; phylum Nematoda; class Chromadorea; order Rhabditida; family Rhabditidae; genus Caenorhabditis; species Caenorhabditis parvicauda. Next base: position 13,711,531 of record OZ022249.1, on the reverse strand, counting down.
GAAATTTCAATGTTTTCTATCAGCTGTACTACGGTCTCAATGAACGTGCGAAGAAAGAACTTGGAGTTCGTGACCTGCAGAAGTTTTTCTACATGAACATGGTAAAAATTGCTTGAGATGACAATAAAAGTCTTTTCTCAGGATAGTAACGTTAATGAAACGGAGGAGAAAAAAAAATTTGCCAAGCTACAGTCAGCTTTGGCAACCCTCGGATTCACTGAAGAGCATCGAAATAACATTTTCAAACACCTCATTGCAATCCTACACATTGGAAACCTCTATTACACCACAAGAAGAGTGAGTGAACGTGTCAGCAAAACTAAAAGCCTTTCAGAATCCTCACGAGGGCATTGAACTCATAGAAATCGGAAATCATAGAGAATTGAAATGGATTGCCTACCTACTTGAGATCGACTTTGATGTTCTTCACGACGCGTTGTTGTACAAGGTTCGAAAATAAGAAAAGAATTGAGATTGTTAAATTAAGAAGTCCAAGGATTCTGAGGTTAGAGAAAGTTTCTCACTGGACGCAGCTCTTGATTCTCGTGATGCTCTTGCTATGTTGCTCTACGAAGAGCTATTCAAGTGGCTTTTGAACAAAGTTTCAACACAGTTCAAAATTTCCAACACAACTGGAACAGTCTCTATTGTCGATTACTATGGTTTCGAGGTACATTCTTATAAATTCCAGTAACATTAGAAATTTCCAGAGATACAACAACAATCATCTCGAAGAACTGTTAATTAACAGTCTGAATGAGAAAGTCGAAAATGTTTTCTACCAGAAGGCTTTCGTAGAGCTGCAAAATGGTTATCTGAAAGATGGAATTGTCATCAAGTTTAAGGTAAATATATTCTGATAAAACTCGAAACTTCTCATATCAGGTTTCGTCAGCATTGGACAACACGAAAACCAACGAACTGCTTTTCAAGAAGCCGAATGGAGTTCTCCCACTTCTAACTGATGAATGCAAGTTCCCTAAGGTTCTGTTTTCTTTCACTCACGTCTATTGAATTTTTTCTCAGGGTACTGATGAGACTTACCTGGACACATGCAATCTCAATCATTTGGACAAGAAAGTTTACGTCAAGGTTTTGAAAAATCATATTCTAGAAGTCATGTACAGAATTCAGAGTCGCCAAAAAGAAAGACTCGAGTTCGGTGTTCGCCACTCTTTTGGTCAAACGTGGTACAGCATCAATGATTTCATCAAGAAAAACAAGAGAATCGTCCCTGGAAACGTTCTGAGCGCACTTGGTGACAGTCGTAACGCCATGCTTGCGATGCTTCTGAAAAATATTGATCTGAAGTCTGGAAATGACTTGTCAATCTACAAGACTCATCTGATGCTATCCTACGTGACTTCGTTGGCGGAAAAATTGACTTCGTGAGAAATGAAGATATATTTTTTCCGAAAAGAGAGATTCAGGTCCAACTGTCACTTCATTCGCTGCATCCGAGCCAACACTGAACGACTACCAACAAAATTTGATATTCCTGTTGTGAATCGACAAGTCAATGCACTCCACCTCGCGGAGCTAGTGAACTCGAGGAAACTTGGCTTCCCATATAAAATCGAGAAAAAGCAGTTCTCTCAGAGGTGTGTATCATGATGAAAATTGGAAATGTGTTTAGAAACTGTATGGAAAAATTCATTTTCATTTATCCTTATTTTGAAACAACTTGTGTCTTTCAAGACATCACAAATCAATATTCAGATATCGACGTCTCCTGCCGGGAGATATTGCAGTCTTCCAAAATGAGAGAGAAATCATTGAAGATATTCTCCAGGGTCAAGGTGTCCGCTTTGCTGATGACTATCAAATTGGTCTGCACCTTTTATAAAAACCTCTGAAATACCGAAAATTCAGGAATCGAATACATTTTCCTGAAAGAACATCTGGCCAGCAGACTTGAAGAACTACAATTCAAAATTTCCAACAACGCAGCTTTTGTGATTCAGAAGTCTATCAAGGGATACGTCTGTAGAAAGAAATTCTTAAAAAAGAAGAAAGCAGTGGTCAAGCTTCAGGCTGGGTTGAGAGGATGGAAAGCCAGGTCTTAGATAGTTTTTTTTTCAAATTTTAACGAATTCATTTTTAAGAAGAGACTTCATCGTCAAAAAAGAAGAAATGTTGAACGCCATTGGCAGAATGACCAAACGGAACAAACGACTTGAAGCATATCACAAAGCTTTTGAGAAAGAAGGCGAAATCAACTCCACAACTCTGGTCGGATACATCAACATTGCTGAAGACGCCAAGAACATTCTTGAAAAACCTCACAAGACCGAAAAACCAGAAGGAACTGTCATCACCCATTCATACCTGACCATCCCATCGAAGAACTTCTTGGATTCCGTAAGAACCACGTCAGTCGAACAGTTCGCTGAGGATAATTTCAAGGTGCGGTAGATTGCAAGTGCAAACTAGAATCCAAATTCAGGGACATCTTCTGAAACCTCGACGTGAGCCCATCATGACACCATTCCTACACAAAGAAACTGAATTCGACTTCAGACTCTCTGTTGAGATCTTCAAACTTATATTGAAGTACTTGAATGACAGAAATTTGATTACTTCTCAGAGAGATGACTTGTCACGGTACATCATTCTTCAGGTAGATCAAAAGTTATTGTGACGGTATGAATACACTTCAGGGTATTGAAAACCCATGTCAACGTGATGAAATCATAACTCAAATTGTGAATCAAGTTTATAACAACCAAGATCGACTTGTCGTCTCGTATGGATTGAAACTTCTGCATTTGGCAATTTCTTCCTATCCAGCTACGGAAAACATTCTTCCCATGCTCATAGGGTGAAGAAAATGAATAAACATCATAACAGCTCCTTCAGATTTATCAAAATCCAACCAAGACATCTCAGTGACAGCTTGTTGTCAACTCTCCAACGTCGTTTGAAAATTTTCGACAGCGAGATTTCAAGAGAACTGCCGGCGTCAAATCTGGAACTTCTGACCAGTAGTGCAGTACCAAACGCTGTAGTCGATGTATGTCACATTAATTATTATGAATACATGAGTTTCAGGCTGACTGTTATGACAAGCAAACATTTGAAGTTCAAGTACACCCATGGATTACAACTGGAGAAGTTGCTGACAGGGTTTTGAAACAGAGGTAAGTAACTTAATAACCAGTTTTTGTTTTTTTGTTTTTCTCGTGAAGTTCAAAGTGTGGCGAAGATCCGGAAATTGGCAGTTCTCAATCATATTCTGAGATTTTTGTGTTCGATACGCTCCTAAGATTCCTTTTCATACGTAAATTATTCTGAAACAATACTTTCTTTATTCTCAGAGGAGTCGGAGCACCACTCGGCTGGACAATTGTAGTTGAATCAAACGGAGAAGTTTTTGCCCCATCTGGAACCAGTTTCCTCCACGACGTCTTTGCTCAGATCGATTCAGGAGACAGAGAGTGAGTCCCTCGAATTGATAAACTTGCAATCAATTCTTCAGAACTTGTTTCCACTTTCCCGCGGTGAAATATGTACCCCCGAAGGAGGAACCACAACCAACGGCTACTCTATTGTGAGTATTTTGGTTCACTTGAAAACGATCTTCGAGATTTCAGCAGTCCTAAAAGTGAACGCGCGCCAAGAATCAAGACTCCTGTAGAAGAAAAAACGATTCCGAAAGCTCCGTTGTCTCCAAATACTTGGTAAGAATTATAAAATTGAAAATGCTGATAAAACTGAATGGTTTCAGGGCAAGATCAAAACAGATGGAATCAGAGTCATCCGACGAATCGGATGAGCCAAATGAGTACATCTACAGTCTTCCAAACAAAAATCAGCGCAAAGGTTGTGAAAAACTCTTGTTGATATTTGATAGAACTTTCAGAAAAAAAAATGGAAGAAGAAGAAGTCCATCAGCAGACACTCCCATGTCGAGAAGACTATCAAGAACATATTGCTTCACCAGTACTTCCAAGAAAAAGTTACTTCCAGAAGGAAGAAGAATATTCAGCTCCAATGATTCCCCAGCCTCAATACCAATTTCCTCAGATGGTATATTTCTGAACCTTGAAATATGATAAGTCATTTTTCAGGGAATGATGCAGTACGTACCAGTGATGATGCATCCGCAAATGATGTCAGGACATCCACAAATGATGGCGCCAGGAATGACGTTCATCCAACAGCCCATTGTCATGCAACAACCACAAACCTACCAGTACGCGTATGAACCTAATTACCCGGAACCGAAGCAGTGTACTCCTATCGAATACCAGCAGAGATATCCCAGAGAACAAGACGAACACATTAGAGAGCTTCCATCAAGATCACACAACTTTGATTCCATGAGGGCGAAAGGCATGCCACGAGCGAGAAGTAGAGGAGACGTACCCAGCGAGTACTCCACTATCAGTGTGGCCTCAAAGATCAGAAATATGCCAGTTCCTAAGAACTCGAAGGACGTTGACAGGTTTTTAGACGATGTATTCGACCAAGTCGGTGGTCTTATAATTTTGATGCAAGGAAAAATTCCAGATTCTCTCCCCGGAAGACCTGCGTAACGCTGAAATCAACTCGGCCAGGATCGCAAATTCCATCAAGGGTGGTGCAAATGGACCGCAATATGAGGTTTGCCAGACAGGAAAATGACAAAATGTTCACTTTTAGATGTCTCAGCCTTATCAGCAAGCTTACGAGTACAGACAAAATCCTGAGAGTTACAATGTAAACAAGTGAAAACGGATTTAGTTCTTATCACACGTTTTGCAGTACGAAAATAACACCCTGAGAGCAAGAGCAAAAAGTCTTCCAAGAGGAGGGCCATACTATCATGATGACGAATTCAACCATCACAGACCACCTACGAGACAACGTCATGTTTCTGGCAGCCAGCCGGTTTATATGATGATGCCCGTCCAAGTCCATGGTTCAAACTTATTTCAGTTTTTGGAATATACTTTATTTTTAGAAAATGGCACCGTTCAGCCGATGATGTCACCACAGTATGAACGCACTCTATCAAGACCAATGTCAAGAAATTATGTCCTAGAATCTCCGGTAGCACAAAGGTAATCTTCTGATAACAAGATTAAAAGTTCTAATTCCTGAGTTGTTATCTGTAACTACTAATGATTTATAACGAAACAGTCATCTGAATCATGAATTATTTTCCATTTCTCGCGAAATATAGTTATGGACACTTTAAATTTTAGGCTTAGGTAAGGTTGCAAAGTCGTAATCTGTCACTACTGATGTGACTTGTCATTACAGAAAAACGCAAGTTCGGGCACGTTTTTCTTTACATATTATTTCCATGTTCCGTATAAATTCCAGCAACGTTTCTAATTTTCAGAAGAACAATAAACTATCCACCAAGGTCACCATCAGTGAACACGTATAGACGGCCACCGATGATCAGGTACATGCCAACATAATGTAAAATATTTTCGAAAAATATTCAGAAGAACCCCAGAAGACGTAGAGAGAATCCCGATGGCACCACGTTTTGTGAGTTTTGGAATGCATTGAGTGAATGATAAGGAGGAGACGGTCGAGTTTACAACTTTTTGCTTGATGTTTCATGGCCTGCTCTTATCGGTTGCCTTGTATGCATTGAGAGAGAAAGCGCCATCAACATGTTTCTAGCCAAGTTTATGTTTAATTTCATTGACTTTAGGTTTTCTATACGATTCTCATGTTTTCCATGATGAATTCAGAAGTTACTCTTACCACTTTCTTTGTTCTCACTCTCTGTGAGAAGTTATTTTTCATCACCTCCGAAAAAATACCGGGACATAGTTTTTCTACAACGTTTTGATCAAAAATCTTGAAATAATTTCACCACTTCATTTTCCTAATTTTATTTGTAGCAGGGTAAAAAACTTTATTCAAATTTTGTTCTTTTTCTGTTTTTTGTTTTGGAAAAACTCTGTGACGTAGTTAATCTTATTACAGCCACCAATCAATAGTTACTCTCCAAACACCGAAACCCTCAGATCTCCAAGATCAGCTTCTAGGAATAGAGACAGGTACCAGTCTCATAATTTGTCTTTTCAACAGAAATTTTCTCCAGAATGGAAGGAATTCCAATGTTGACACGTCAGATGCCACCAAGACTCAACGGAGACTATGGTAGACCTGAAAGATCGGCATCTTATGATTCCGCATCACATAGTCCACTGCCGGAACAGAGGGTATTTTTTCAAGCTGTTCATGAGATGATTCATCTTGCACACACACAGTGAATCATCATAACAAGAAAATCAACAAGAATGAAAAACATTTCAACTTTCATTTTTTTGCTTTTTCAGGGTCTGAATCGAGTTCCAGTGGTTCAATACGTTGCACCACCAGTTCAAGGAACGCAGGTCAACTCTGAATACCCAGAACCACATAGGTTCGACCTCAGCCATGAAAAAGCAGTGATCCGAGCAGAGAAAGAAAAGTCCAATGAAGCTCTCATCTTGCTCCAGGAGCAGCTCAGAGTATGTAGCACACACGTTTCAGAAAACAGTTTGGAAATATTCAGAAGCTTCCACCTCCGGTCGACAACGTCAGAATCATTCGTCCACCACCACAGCCAAAACCACAGCCAGCTCCGGTTCCACAACCTGAGCCAAGAAAGTTCCAACCACCGGTGAGTTCACATGAAATTTTCGACTTCTTAATTTTAGTTCCAGCCGGAGCCGAAAAAACCTGAACCAGCTCCTCCAGTGGTCGAAAAGCCAAAACCAGCTCCAGAAACTCCGATTATGAAGCCAGAGCCAGTAGTTCAAAACAAACCAGCAGTAAAATATGTGAAACCACCATGGAGTCTGACCATCAGAAAGGAGGTAACGGAAAAAGCAATAGCATCCAGAAAATATCAGTTCAGATGTTCTACCCCGGCGAAGCCCTCAACGACATTCAGATCATTGATCAAGTATTCGCTCAAGTGATCACGGATTGCCGCAAGTCTTATCCGTACAGAATTCGTTTGTACGAGAAAGACGCTGTTCAGCAGATTCTGAGTATGATATGACAGTTATAGCGTTCATTTTTTTTGTTTCAGGAACACACAGCGTCCCACCAGAAGACCTTAACTACCAAGCCAACATTCGGCCAGACATCAAAATTGAGGTCATCGACAAGGCGAGAAGCTGGCCGTTCTACTTCTCTCAGTTTCATGAGGTTTAAAACCACTTAATATCGCATTTATAATGAAAATTTAGGTCGTTGAGCTTCGCGAAGATGAAACTGTCTGCATCATCCTTGCCATCGCTGAACATGGTGTTCGATTGCTGCTTCACACACCTCACGACAAGCAGAATCCTATCAAGGTCCAGGATCATTTTCCGTAAGTTGGATTCATTGAATGATGATGAAACGATACTCAGATTCGAGGAGATTGATGACGTCGCTCTTGAGAAGAACGACATCATTGCTATTCACATTCGTGGTCATACAGAAGAACCTCCCTTCACGGTCAGAGTGAAAACGAATCAAGCTGCACAGATCAAGAAGACCATTGAGAGATGTCTTTCTGGTGGAGTTCAGTCGAAGCAACTTGTCAAAGCCACCCAGAACTATTATACAAATGAAACGGATCATCTGTCCTTCACCAAGGGAGATATCATCGAGCTGGTAAGAGTCTCAATCGGAAGCATCGGAAAGAAATATTCAGTTGTCCCCACCAGAAGGCGAAGCGCGCCCAGATCTTCTTTATGGTAGAATCGGGAACAGATATGGATATCTCCTACCACAATACATCAACAGCTATAACCACGTAAGAAAAAAGACTTTGATGAGTCAAACTAATGTTTCAGAACTCTGTAAAACCGATGCGTTATGAATCTGAGGACTACTCGGTGAGCTGAAATTTAGAATAGATTAAAACATCTTTCAGAACGATGGAAGGCCGATTTTTGACCAGCCATCCAACGGACAGGAACTCTATACGATGCTGGAGTTTGCAGAACGGTATTTCAGAAAGCCAAAGGATTCTAAGAAAAGTTAGTGAGAAGAGAGCTGCTCGGTGAATTGAAGTTTCAGAAGATGACTGGACTTGGGCAGACCTGGCACAGTCGGTGAAGTTCAGTCACAAGCCGATTTCGAACTCACTTCTAAACGGATTTAATCATGAAGACAACAAGAGTGCTGCAGATGCTTTTATTCGTGAGTACTGTTGGAAATGCAATCAGATATCCTTTTTCAGTCATCATGAGATACATGGGAGACGAAGCAGTGAAAAAAGGAGAATCGCTGACCGACGTCGTCTACAGAATCCTGTTTATCTGCCACAAAAGTGTCGAGCTTAGAGACGAAGTTTATTGTCAGCTGATCAAGCAAACAACTCATAATACTTCAACAAGGTAGATGGTTACAGAGAATCGATAATACGATGACCTTTTCAGGCCTGACAGTATTGTTCGCGGTTGGAAACTTTTCTCCATTGTCACTGCATACTTTGGATGTACGCTGAATCTCAAACCGTACTTGACCCAGTACCTAGCTGAAAATGCTGATGAAGTCAGGCAGTTTAGCGGTAAAACGTCACAAAGTTGTTCTGAACAAGATAATTTAGATATCGCCAAGATTTGCCAAGAGAATCTTTTCCAAACGTTCCGCTTCGGTGGTAGAAAACAGCTCCTGAGTGCAATAGAAGTTCAGGAAATCACGGTTAGAAGTGATTCCAAAACTTCTCAAAAATTGATTCAGGATGGAAAATACATCAAGAAGCAGCCAATCTTCCTGACAGAAGACTTCAGTGTCCTAGTAGATCTCAGAACTGTCACAGTAGCTGAAGAAGTCATAACAGTGAGTTGAAATTGATCTACCGAAAGATCAAAACATTTTCAGGAGCTATGCAAAAACCTCAATGTCCGAAGTGCTGCAGAGCAACAAGAGTTCTCACTGTGTTACATAAGCGGAAAAGAGAAGACAGTGCACTATTGCAACAATGGTAGTTATATTCTTGACATCATCACGGAGATGAACCACAAGAAGGCCGATTTCAAACTGAGATTGAAAAGGACAGTTTGGGTCAACCCACTCAGATTAGATAACCCAGCTTATATCAACTCGATCTTTGATCAGGTTCGTACTTGACATATTTTCTGTCAAATGGAGTTCAATCAGTTGATCTGAATCAGAAACTACTCACATATTGTTTTCTAAAACCAAATTTGCAATTTTTGAACACCAAAACCACTTTGATAGCAAAACACTAAAAACATGATTTTTCAGGTTATTGTAGACTACCTCCGCGGAAATAACCTCTCAAGAAACCCGCAAGGAAAAATCACTGCCAGAACAACCGAAGATATCGTCACCCTTGCCTCTCTTCTACATCTCCTCAGCAACAGCAAAGATAAGAAGATCAAAGGGAAACATCTTCAGTTTGTGACACCAGTGGGTGTAGTCGAGTCAAATCACAAGAATCAAGACGACTGGGTAAAGAGAATCAACCATCGTGTAGCGGAACTAGCCCCAGATCACGTTTCTCACGTTCAGATCAAAGCAGAATTTCTGAGTTCGTTAAACTCAAAAAATTACTTTGAAAACACATTTCAGAACTGATTTCGGCGTGGCCACTGTTTGGTGCTCTTCATTACAAGCTCAAGTCACCAAAGGATGCTGAGATTCCACTCCCCGACGTCAACATGGTGATTGCCAGAGATTCTATCCAGATTCAACAACCGAAGTCGAATCAAACTGTGAAAGAATGGGCTTACAAAGATGTAACAAAACCAATCGATATTGAGTCAATAAACTCAATTTTTCAGCTTATAAGCGTCACTAACGGAAAGAATGATGAAGTCGCTCTGCAATACCGATCTGGGGAGCACACAAATTACCTCGTTTTCAGACATGAAAAGGTGAACAATCAATAATATTGACTAAATTCGATTTCAGGCTGATGAAATATGCAACATCGTCAGCCAATACATCTACATAACCGATGACTCACTTCAGAAGAGCTCAGAATTATGAAAACCAAATTTAATTGAAAAGCTTACCTCACAAATGCAATAATTGTTATGATAAATTTCATTATTATCTCAGGAAATGAAAAACGTAGAGACGTCATACCCAAAGCATTTCATGGAAGACCGCTTGTTTTTATAATTCGCGATAACTTGATTAATTTATCAGTTGAATTCGAAGTGATTGCTTCAAGTCACGTTTCTTTTTCTCGACATCAGCGTAACGATTTCGAGTTCGAAATGGATCTGGAATCTGGATCTAGATATCATCATGACTCGAAAGCGATGCTGATATCCTATATTGAAAATATGTCGAAAGCCGATGTTTTGAAGTTGCTACTGCCAGTCAGAGATGGTATTCTCACTACTGATACAGTTTTCCATATGAATACTCAGTTTGCTCTGTAGAAAACTCTTCTAGTATTATTATTCAGAAACTTTTCTATAGATCATGTTATTGTTCCAATAACAATCAAGGAGTTCCTACAATATGTCGGACATCGATGGATTAAATGGATTCATTCAGGTATTTTCAATGTTATCCCCGTTTTCTGTATACTCCTATCGTTTTCAGCAATTTTTCCAGAGAAAATCTGTTTTCAGCCTCAATCCATAGGGATTCCGTCAACGACATGATCAATGGCCACTCTCCATTTGGTCATCACGGTGAAGATATTCCGAAGTTTCAAATACTAGAGTATATGGATTCTCTGGATAAACATCAGAAACGTGCAATTTTGAATTTAATCCAGGATGGAATTCTGACAGATGAATGCTTTATCAATATGACAAGTCACAATGGACCGGATAGAGTTCACGTCAGTTGACAGTTTATGCCTTGCGTCAAAAAATGTTTCAGATTCCTATGGCACGTGTAGTCAGTGCGTTGAAAACCTTGGAGAAGAGAGAGAACGATTCCAACAAGGAAAAACCGTTGGTATTGAAATTTTGCTTTTTGAAGCATTTTTCTTCAGCAACTTTCGCGGAAATTAACAGATCAGGTGAAATCTGATCGTATTTTTTTTAAATGAAGTTTTCAGACTTGGAAGTTCGTTCTCTGACCGCTGGAAGATACACAATGCCCGTCTGGTACACAATATTATTTGCTTTTTTCACAATTGGCACGTTCGCGACACATACTTGGTCTCAAATATCTAATTTCAACGATTTACAAGAACGCCTGATGTTTGCAACACCTACTGTGATTCTAGTTCTATCAAGGTGATTCTGAAATTTGGGAAAATCAATTCTGGTGTAGTTTTCTAGTCGGAATCTTACTTTATCTTACAATCTACATAGTCGGTTTCCTGTGCTGTTGTGAGAACAGTTTTAACCATGAACTGATAACCAACAATCGCGAGTATTCTCACGTGTTTTTCCATTTCTGGTGAGTTTATCATCTTTTGGTTTTTTTGAAAGTTGACTGCTTCCAGTGAATTAAGCTTTGTGAGGCCCAAAATTTTTCTCGTGAAAGGAATTCAGTACATTCTCATGTGGTACACGTTATTGTTAGCGATCTACACTCACGAATACAACTTGAATATCTATCCTGCACTTTTTTGTGTGTTAACTAACGGGTTTGGATTGATGGTTTTCACGCGGTGAGTTGAATTCATGACTTCTAAGAATTGAGAAATGAAAATGGACACTATTTTCTTTTTTTTTTCATAAAGCAGAAAATTCAGAAATTATGTGATTTTTCGAATGGTGACATTTTTTTCAGAAAGTGTTGGCAGAATTGGTATATTTCAAAAATGTTTTGAATTAAAAACATTCTAAATAATATGAAAGTGGTGAATTCATCTTTTTTGTATTTAAAAAACAAGTTAATTTGCACTGGAATCAGTAACTAAATAGTTCTCGTTTTCTAGAGACTCAAATATAGCCATAGCAACAATGTATTTCCTTGAAAATTATGTTTTTTATCCGAAAAATTGAACGTAGTCATCTCCCTTGCTCAATTCGTATTCAGAATATCGGACTTTCTCCACCGATGCCGTCGAGTCCACGCACACTCATCCATCAGTGCAAGATGAAGTGTCTAAAAGAAAGAAGAAAATCCTGAAGCTTTCTCAAAATGTGATAAATTTCCCCATGTTGTCTGAATTATTCATGATTCAGCGCTACTCACATGGACACTGAAGAATCTGTAGAAAAGACATTTCTGCTTTGTTTCTTGTGGAAATTTGGTATACATGTTCTTCTTGAGCTTCTTTCTTTGTTTATTGTTGTGGACATGTGGTGTTTTGAAACTTGCACCATAAACATTTGATTTTTACTCAAAACTTACGAGAAATGGTTCAAAAACTTTTTCCATGAAAAACACGTAGCATTATCTCCCAGTTTTTAACAAAATTTTTCAAAGATATTCTGAATGATGTTGGAGGAAATAATTATTCTGAACATCAAGACTGTAATTTGATTTCATATGAGTCATAACCTATTCCATATCTGATTCAGAAATTAAATAAGTATTTGAAACAGAAAAAAAATCATTTTATTATCAAATTTTCATCTTTCATAAAAAAACATTTTTCAAAATTCATTCTTACCACAAGTATCTAGCTTCAAAATCAGAATTTCAGATGCAAAATAAAAAAAATAAAACAATAAAACAATATAACATCGTAAATGCACACTTGTTTCAACCAATGGAGCGCATATGCACAATTTCATAATAAAGAGTCAGATTTTTCATCGCGAAGCTTTTTGCTCTTGGAGATTTCGAACGGATGTAATGGGAGGAAATTCGCACGTATAAGGTCAAGTCAAGTCAGTTTAAACTATGTTGAAAGTGTGATTGCTTTCCCTGCAGACTAAAACAAACACAACGAGATTGGGAGATTTGAGCTGAAAAATGAGCAAGTCCCTTCCTGTCGTGAAATCCTCTTGTCCTCTGCTCGAGCTTGCATTTCTCTCTTACTAACTGTTCGTTCATCAAAGTTTTGAAGGCAATATGCCTGATTAAAATACAAATTTGGTTTTTTCGCAAAGACTTCGAACATTTTTGCAATAATCAGTGCTAGTTCTATGACCAACTCCAACAAATAAGTACATTTGTATGCAGTTTAAAAACAATTCGGTCGAAGATGAGTGGAAAACAATGAGTGAACAGTCCAACTTACATGAGTTTTTTCGATTTCCTCCAATTAATTAATTAAAGTAAGCAAGGACCTTACTGTCGTGAAATTTTCTTGTCTTCTTCTCAGAATCGCAATTTTTTACGGATTGTTCATTTATCGAAATCGGAAAAAACATTGTATTCCGTCTAGCATGAACGAACTAATAGAGAAAACTCATTTCATGCCGTTTTATCATAAAGTTTGATTGACAAAATTGAATTTTTATCAACCCCACTTTGAAAAATGTATTGGATAGTTAGCATATGACTTATTCATTCAAACAGGTGAATAAAAATTCATCCGATTTGTTGTTCCAATTTCAATACAAAATTGGATTTACTCATCTGCTCAGATCATTTTTATGATTGTAGTGAAGACAAAATATTGTAAAATAATTATTCAAAAACGGTTGAAACAACATGTTTTGAAACACACGGGAACTATATAGTTAACATTTGTATTCAAAAAACATTTCGTGATCGAAGTCAAGAATTGAATGTGTCAATTTGAATTGCACAGATGGGATTATACGGGAGGTCATTTGACCTTGTAAAACAGGTTTTTGAAGACTAGAATTGAAAATTATGCATCTACTTTCATTTTTTGAATGTCAATCTTACGTTTTTCACGTCCCAAACACTCAAAAACACTTGATGGAACATGTCTCCTCCGTTTTCTTTTTGCAAATGATACCCTTTTGCTTCTAATTACACCAAAATAAGTTCATCGAAGCATGTTGGAATCTTCCCAATTCACACATAAAACAAAACTCGTTTGGAGTTATGCTCAAACTCTTTGAGCAAGAGACAAAAAATGCGAGAGGTGTGAGGGAAGCAAACAGCAGTCTAGTGCATTTACGAGTCGTTTTTTTATACATTCCCTTGATTTTACGTGTTTTATGGATTCCTCGAGTGCTTCCGGAGCTGTTATCTCTCTAGATTTATGATCGAGCTTTGTTACGTCAGATGAAATGAAAGAGTAGCCAATAATCTTGTTTTTCCCAGTCTTCTCCAACACATTTCATCTTCTTCAACGAGTTTGAAGTAATTTTTTTCAGAAAATGGATCATGAATCGTCATCGTTTGTGTCTCCAACGTCATGTGAGTTTAATTTCTTTAGTAAAACTATTCGAAATAAAAAAGTAATTTTGCATGAATAATCTTGCAAATTCAACAATTTCAAACTTAGTATTGTAATATTTCGATCTTTTTGAATAACAACTTGCTTTTAATTACTCAAGTAAGTATAATGGAAGTTTTGATTTCTGAAAAGACAAAATTAGGAACTTCTTTAAAATGCAGAGAACTTGACAAAACATTTAACCCATAATTTTGAAAAACATTTTTTTGTATTCAACTGTTTTTATTCGTGTTTCAATCACATGTAAACGTTTTTTGTTGATTTTTTTCACTTTATTTCATAATTTTCGTCTTAAATCCATACCAATTCTTCTAAAATATCAGTACCATATGACGATATGGAGACCTATTACACTTTTTTTGCTTTTGGGTAAAAAAATCTGGAAGTAACCATAGACTAACGAATGTTTACCACCTCATAAAAACTTGTAACCATGAAACTTTACCCCATGCAACATGAAAACTGAGAACTAACTAGGAGGACGTTGTTCCCCAATTCGTATGTCTCGCTAATGCATCCTGACTTGTACATTCAGAAATTATGAAAGTATCAACCTCAACCCACGCAGTGTGTATGCTTCTTTCATTTTCTTTGTCTAAAACTTTACTTCCATGATAAAAAATACTCTCAATTCTGACTTTCTCCTAGAATTCACCTTTGAACTTCAAACATGATTCTCACATCACTGATCACAAAAAACTATAATTTTGAGAAACAAACGTGTAAATGATAATTATCACTAAAGTACGTTTGAGTTTTTGTCCAGTTTTTTCACCGAACAGCAGGGTTAATGACAATCGTTGAGCCACAAAACTGCATGTTCTACTACACAATTTATCATGAAATCATTTCCAGCGAAATCAGAATTATACACAGACAAAATGATTGATTTGAAAAAAAATTTTCTTAATTGTTTCTTTTTGTTCCCCCCGTTTATCATCTTTCTTTCTTTTTTTCCTATGTTTTGATTGTGGTAACTGTTTATCATTTCATATTTTTTGATTTCAAT
>OZ022249.1:13668819-13693819 GCA_963978915.1 Caenorhabditis parvicauda | reverse complement strand
GCGCCAACACCCCCGTTGTCTCTAATAAATTTCCCGTTTGTTATAGTGCCTCGTTCCTCCCATTCGGTATCATAGGGTTAATTTTGTGAGATTGATGGAATTGCCAGCGAAAAGACACACAGAAAAAGTGGAACAACCCTTTTTTGCTGATTTTATAGGTTCCTTTCCCATCTCGGCGATATCTTTTCAGGAATGGGCTCGGGAGGTCAAAACATTCTGCTTCCAGAGGCTAGGAACACTCATTTCAGAATCTTGCATGACCAATTCGTTCTGTGCGTACTGTAGAACGAATAATGTGCAATTTTATCACTGTACCTTCACGATGGTGTCAAAATTTGAGTTTTGTAAACCCGATGACAACTCTGATAAGGAAATCTGCTCTATTGATTTCTCTGTTTACCCTATATTTTCAGTTTCTTTTCAATTTTTCTTTTTTCAATGCATTTCTTTTATTCATTATCCCCCATCTAAAAGTTCACGAGTTGATACTTCCACGTCACTGGGTAACTTGAACACTGATTTCATGTAAGAAAGGAATTGAAAACTAGTTTAGTTCAATATTCACACAAATTTTTCACTCTAAATACTAGAAGAAAGAGAAAATTAGCAAAACACATTTCATATGGTTTGGACGCGTGAACTATTGAACCCACCATCAGCGAACGTAGTTCCAATAGACCATGGGCTTATAGCTCAGAGTACAGTTGAAAACGTTCGCGGTTTTCAACTGTTTTTTGTCTAGTTCGCTCCAACAACCGTCATTCACAGAACTGCTAAAGTAACGGGGTAGTGAAACGTGTTGTCGAAGTTTTTTGTTTTCTACATTTTGAAAATGTTGATCATTTGAACTATAGAATTTTGATTATCTAGAGTAGCGATGAACTGATATTATATACTCACCATGATGAAACTCATGAATGTTCTCAAATGTTGAGGGAAAACTGAAGGTTTCCACCGACAATTTTTTGAAACGCAATTTGCACGGTTCCAATGAAACTATGAGTTTTTGTTGAATAGGTTTTACGTCAGCTAATTCTGATCGACGAAAGGTACGAAAACAATTTTTTAGTCGTGAAATGTAGCTACGATTAACCTACAAAAAGAGAGTAAAAAAGGTTGGTATAAATGCTAAAGTGCACTTGCTTTTCGGTTGACTCAACAAAATTCTCCACGCCGAGTTTGACCCACCCAACCGTTTTGACCGACCTCTCACCCCGCGCGGTTCCCCACTACATACTCATTCAGTTGATGCCTTCAAGATAGCGCATTTCTTGTATAATCTCTGTTGCTATGCTCATTATCCTCTTCGACCCTTCCTCCTCCTCATTGACATCATCTGAAGTCGTCAGAATTGCGTTTTCTTCTCTTCGCTTGTAATCATGGTAGTTTTTCGCATACCGACACGGCCAAAACATAGGCGTGGTTTTTCTCAACCCGTCTAATGACTTGCTCATTATCGAATCCAGCGTTGACTAGTGGAAAATAATCACACTCACGCGCTTCATATCAGGCTCCATTTAGGATAATTGAGCAATTATTCGAAAACAAATCTCATCTCTCACGTTTGAGCATCACTGATTCGTGAACTTTTTGTCACCTGATTTCTCCATTCCAAAATGACGTTCCATCTTGTCTTACAGTTTTTCAACGTTCGTTGTGACGTCTTCCATTCTAAAAACAGATCAGCTTGTATCAGAAAAGCTAGGATTGTTGTCATCAAAAAAAATTCAACCAGTGAATAATCTATTTTACCCTGAAGTTTGAACTTCTAGTCGAGAAACTGAGTGAATTACCTGATATTTCCTTTGATTTTCGATGTTATCGATTTTAATCAGCACAAAGTGTTCTGGTTCAATGACACAATGATATTTTTCAGCCCAACACGAAATAATGGACAGCACCTCATCCGCCGAAGCTGTTCCACTCGACGTCAGCTCGACGACTTCTGACGAGACTGTCGGCAAGAGAAACGGAGCCGTCCTGAGAGGATGGGTCAGGTTGAACGTTGGTGGAAAGGTGAGCAGCTCAGTCAAACTAAATTTTCAACATCTTTACATCTTTTTCAGAAGAAAACTCTAGACGTCACCGTCTTGCTTGAGAGTTTAGACAGAAAACTTGGGGCACGGTTGAGTAACCAATGCGCAGCTTCTGCAAAAAAATCGAGTAAATTTGTCAAAACAGGCAAAATTGGATTTTCAAATCATTATTTCCTTGATTTCTGACATTTTCCTCAAAAACAAGAAAAAATTCGGAACCATTTTCAGAATCATCTTAACAGCAAGAAAAAGAGAATCGAAAAATCAGATTCAACTCTAGTGGACTTCTAACGAAAAATGTGGACTTCAAAGTAGAAAAAAATTTCTGATAATTCATTTTGGAAATATCAAAATCTGTCAGAAACTAGAAAAAATGATGAATTTACAAATCTTGACGAGTTCCAGCACAGCTCATTCAAGCGTGAACAACTATCAGAGTTCAGTTGACTTTTCAGATTTTCCAAACGACTCGCACAACGCTGATGAGAGACACTGGGTCGTTCTTGTACAGAATCAGTCAAGAAGAGGGTGGCCTGCTGACGGACAAGGACGAGACTGGAGCGTACCTCATTGACCGTGACGCTGAATTCTTCAGCCCCATCCTCAACTATCTTCGCCACGGAAAGTTGATCATCAATCCCGGAATGTCGGAGGAAGGGCTTCTGGAGGAAGCTGAGTTCTACAATCTCAGAAGCCTCTGTCAGATGATCACTGAGAAGATTGCTGAAAGAGATGGGAAGAAGTCGGTGAGTGAAATTCATCATACATATTTTCTGGGAAAGTTTTATTTCTGCAAAACGCATTGACAACCGTCAAAACAGGGTACGGTGATTGTTTTGCTGTCGCGTTTATAAAAAATCCCCTAGGATTCCACATACGGTATGCAAATTTCAGGAGCTCATTAGTTTTTTGACTGTTATTGGTAACAACCTGAAATCAAATGAAGTGATCATTGCAGAACACCAAGTTTGTCTACCGTGTGCTCCAATGCCAAGAGGAAGAGCTCACGTCGGTGGTGTCAGCGATGAGTGACAGCTGGAAGATTGTACAGGTAGGCGTGACCAGTTGAAGACATTCTGAACAGTTGTTCGAACAGGTTGTCCCGATGAACAACAGCGTAAATTATGCGGCGGACTCGCAACAGGAGTACTTGTGCATTGTGGAACGCGAGTGTCCAGACATTCAGGATGCATCGGCTGAGAGCCAGGATCGTGCTAAGCTTCTTCAGCAGAGAGCGAGACGTGAGTTACAGACTCTGGAAAAAGAGATGGGATTCATAGATATTAATTTTGGTGTTATGAGTGGTTCTTATTGGGTACAATGGATGATCTTGTTTGGAAAATTCGGGTGGCCGGTCTTATTTGGAAATCATGGTGCTTCTGGGTACGTTGAGTGGTCTTCTTCAAGTATCGTGAGAAGTACTGTTTCATTCATGGAGGGAGACGGAGAGCGGTACTTCCAGGGTACTTTGTGTGCACTAATTGAGTACGTTGAGAAACCCTCTGGAATTCCGAGAAGTACTGTTCGGTACCTGAGTCGTATTTTTCGGACACTTTGGGTAGTATACTCACAATTATGCGAGTGAGAAAAACTCTAACTACCTGTGTGAGTAGTTCACCTTCGACCTCACAAAAAGGGCGCGGGATGAATAAACTACATTATCAGATATACATGGTTATGTCAGGTTATTGCAAGACTCGTTACAATTTTTGTAAAATACCGGCTCTGCGGTTGCTAGAATCATTGAACAATGAGTACTGAATGATTCAGCATGAAGTTCAGGAAAAATGCAAAAAGTACGCAAAACTGAGTTTCAGACAACTAGAAGAGTGGCAATAACGTCTCACGCTTATCTCCTCTTGCAATTTGGTCCACGCTTTCTCGATTCACTGATTGACTGACGAGTGCAACATCATGACGGTCCGAGTGTACAGCTACGAATCCAGATGATTATGTTTCGTTTTATGTATTCCATTATATTTTTTATATTTATATATTTATGTGTAACCGTGCAATATATATTGATCAAAATTGACAAACTTGAATTTTCATTTCTCTAGCTGATATTGAAAAACTGCGGTCCTGTATGACAGTATGAGAGAATGTATGCAAGATAAAATTCACAATTTCGTTCATATTAAACGTAGGTTTTGAATTTGATAACCATCATGAACTTTTTTTGAATAAATGAATGACGCAGAATGTGAGTTCTGAATAAAATTTGAAAAAATTAGATTATATCACAAATTGTCAAGAATTTTGTTGAATTATAGATGGAAACTGCAATTTGATGTAAATTCCCTATCAACTCAGAAAATAGCATACAGTAAAATGCATCCGATAGCAACCTTTTCTCTGAAAGTGATGAACGTTTCTATGAAAACCTCCTCTCTAGGCTCAAATTGGGTTTTAGTCTGAGTAACCTTCTCAAAGTTAGACCCAAATTTCAAAAATATGTGATATGGTTGTTTGGAGCAACGTTATTCACATTTAACATCTGGTTTCGACCAGTAGCGGGACAATGAACGCTTCAAATGTTCTTGACAAATAAGTTTTTTGAGTTTTTAACAGAAAAATAACATGGATTTTGTCAACGAACATTTTTGATTTCACTAACATATTGGACCGCTTTTTTCATATTTTGTTGGGTTTTAAGCAAGTTTGAGTGCTTAAGATGTCGAAAAGAGCCGTAATTCATATTGAACATGTGAACGTATGTTGGAGTAATTTATTGGATAAATGATTGGAGAAAAAGCAAATGGGACAGAATCGCATGATTTGGGTGAACACCCGTAATGAGAAAACACGGTGGTGGCGAGGAAAAGTACATATGGCTGTAGTTGTACTAGTTGTGAGCTAGCCGAGAGTAAAGCATGATCCTCCATGGATTTCGATGAAAGGAAATAATGATAAAAGTTAATTTCTACTAGAAAGAGAGTGTCTAACTGAATTTCAGGATAAAAGTGAGCTGAAGAGTAAAGTAGAAGGAGGTGGAAACCTTGAAAATTATCATTCTTAGGTGTATTGTACATGTTCACCTCACTCTACACAACCATTACACCGAAAAAACTTGGAAATAGCTAGAAAAAAGATCAATCAAACTTTGTCAATGAGAGGTGGTGCAGACGCTGTCGAGAAAGCACGATTCTGAGCAGCACGATTTCTGTTCCTGCGTTGTCTCCACTTTTTCAGGATGATCGCGCAACAGCAACATGGTGCACAGAAGCAGATAACTCCGCAGCATGTGGAGAGCAGGACTATTGCCAGGATCGTCAGGAAGAGCATCCTGAAATTTTTTGTTATAAGCTGTAGAGTTTTGCAAAGTGAAGTGAGAAAACGGTTCAAAAATGTATTTGTTGATCTTTTTTTTTTTAGATTTTTCCTCCTTACTGTGCATTTCTTATTTTCATCACCTGTTCTTCATCCAAAAAAATTGACTCTTTATTAAATGGTTTGGAATCAAAATTGAAGTTTTTAAGATGTTTGAAAACGTAAAAAACATTTTTCAGACATTGTTTGATCTTTCAAAACTGTTTTCAGTGCATTTTCCGCCGATCCATAATTTTTTTTTTCAAAACAGTTTTTTGCCATTCAAAATGATCAGAGTAAGTAAACTCGGTTCGGATTTTTTGTGAGAAAAGTCAGTGATTTGTAAGAATGGAATAACACGGCAGAATTGATATTTTTTTAAAATTGTTTTTCATGTCGTTATAGGTCACTCCATTGTTCTTCTCATGTTTGTTTTTTTGTTCAAATTCAAAACAAAACCAAAAATAGGATTTGATCTCGAAGGGAAGATGATCCCAAATCCAAACTGTGATCGCCCACACATCGAGCATTATGATCGACTCCCATATTGTTTGCTCATCCGACATGATTAGAAGGGGTGCTGAAGCATTAGTGTGGTTACAAGCGGTGGATGAGTGGTGAAAAAAGTTAATCTGATGATGAGAAATTCTCAATAATTTTCAAAAGTACAAGAGCCAGAATTTTCCACTTGGGTTTTTTGTTTCCGTGTTTTATATTCAATATAAAAAAAAAGAAAAGAAGAGAGAGAGAGAGAGAAAGAGAAAGAGGGAGAGAGAAAAACAGAGATAGAGAGAGAAAGAGACAGAGACTACGGTAATGAAATAGAATCATACTACGTACAAGAAAAACTGTTTTAAAGTGTCAAGACCCAAGCAATTATTCTACGCCACTCTGTTGTGTACTAGAGAGGGAAGCACAAAATCGATGGTCAGAAAGAACGTCGACACAAACAAGTCATCTAGAGGTTTCATTGCTCTTTTAGTTTTTTCCCAGTCGCTTCTGGGTTGGAAAGATCCTAGAACAGTGTCCCTGGCGAAAATATTGGAGATTGTGGAAACAATCAACAGAAAACAAATAAAACACAAAATAATCGTGTTTCATTTTCGTAGAATCGATTTTTCAATAGAATTAATGATGATATAGGTTTTCATATGAGTTTTAACTTTAAAATGATGCAAATTTAAGAAAAGAAGGTCTTTTTTTCTAGAAAAAAATAGAAATAAAAACAAACTGAAAAAATGATTCCAGTTTTAAGAATCTAGTGAAATTTGCTGGAATAATAATGAATTCCTGGGAAACATGGTGAAATATCTCTGATAGATTTTCAGAAAAAGACTTTCTTGTGTTTTACCAGAATGGGATATTATTATTGTTTGTAAGTTGGGAAATTATTCTAAACATTTGATAGTTTGAAACTTATGAAAAGTTGGAATTCCACAAAATTATAAATTGCACTAAACGGAACATCAGAAAGTAAAAACATGAAGTTAAAGATGCGATGGTTATAAACTGAAGCACGAGAAGCGATAAAAAAGTACAAGAGTTGAGTAAACTGAGTTCTGACCTCCAGGTTTCGTAATGTTTTTTTCAAATGAGAGTGGAGATCAACACAAAACGAATGAGTCATAGCAGAGAATTGAGGGTTGGGACCTATCCGGGAGAGAAGATGGAGAGTGACGTGCGTCTGTGTCTCTCTGAGTTTGAGTTCTTTGAGCGGCGCTCATTTGAGCTGTTTTCAGTTACTAGAATGTGTTGAATCATCGGGTCGGAATAACATGCATATTGGATTTCATGCGATTTCTGGTGAAAAAAAAGTTTAAAGTTGCCATAGTGATGAGAACGCTGGGATGTGAAGTCATGTAGTAAACAAATTGGGATTAGAAAGGTGGAAAGAAGATTCTCGTTTTTAGATCCCAGTCAAAATTATAAGTATTGATGGTTTAATGTTTTTGTTTAAAAAAACCAAAAAGTTTTTTTATCACTGAAAAACTCAAACTTTGTTTCTATCCAAGATCATTTGTTTTGCCTACCTTTTGAAAACAGATGGAGAAGTTCCATTAACATTTTCCTCACAAAATTTTTTCTAAAAAATATCGGAAAATTGATGTTTTCAATAAAAAGTGATTTTTTTTCTGATTCAGTTGTTGATCCCAACATGAAGAAACACGTTTTTTACTTTTCAAACAGAATAGATAAAGATTTTTTTGGTTTAAACTTACGTCCAGTCAACATCAGAACACAAGTCCTTGTTGCCTTCGGACCATTCATACAATTTCTGTATGGTTTTCATCCTCTCCAGAAGACAGTCGATACCCGATAGCATGATTTTATCTCCAAACTGTTGGAAATTGGGTTCATCCATGTTGATAGAGAGTGGAAGCGGTGAAGAATGAAATAGAAAGAGCAAACAATTGGGAGTCAGTCGAATTTTGAACTTGTAACACAAATAAAACTCACGGCGAAAAACCTGGAGCACAGGATACCAAGTTGGGCTCTCCGTTGCAGAATTCAGCCATATAACAGGTCATGTAACATGCTTCCAGACAGTTCTCCAAAGATGTGTGACATGTGACCATCACCCCTATAATATGAGTTTCAGTTTTTTTAGAAAAAGGTTCACTTTCTTATTTCATTGTGGTTTGGACTACTTCAGTTATTGAAAATTGAGTTCAAAATACGGGATTTGACCTATAAATACGTACGAGCACATTGGTGAATGATTTATTCATAAATTTCCGACACATATGAGTGCTCTGATGGTTTTAAAGTTGAGCTATGCATCGCAATCCAACTGAAGCCATCTTTCTGTTTTTTATCATATCTCAATAGATAATCATTCAATACTGTAAGCACATACAAACAGATGATTTTTTGAGATATTCGGAGAAAAAAACAAAACTTTACTTTTATTTCAATACTCACCAGAAATGGACGTTCCTCCCTTAGCATAAGGGTCTTCGGTGGTTGTAAGAAAACTGGTATTCTGACCATTTACAATGGCCGCAACACCAAAAAGAAGGATCAAACAGCTGTAGGAGATCATTTCCCAAGCCGAGTCCAACTTGAGAGCAACTGAAATCGATATGATTGGACAGCAAAAACAAGAGAGCAGTTTCGAAAGCCGTGAATGAGTCACTCAATGGACACAGATGATTGTGGAGAACAAACAACGTTTCTTTTCAAATTATTGACTTTCCACGTGTAAGTTGTTCGAAACTCTTGATTTACTTCTGGCGGTAAGAAATATTTACAGCTAATAGAAAAATATTCATTTAGATTATGAAATACGGATTTTTCAATCCATTATTTGTTATTTTTCTCTCAGAAAACTATAAAATACCTGATAAACCTGCCTAAACGACAAAACAAGTGAATTCTCATTTTTTCTGATGAAATATGAGAATTTCAAGTATTTTTTCACAATATTTCACCCAATTTCCCAGAAATTTAACTTTCCTTATTATGAAAATTTATAGTTACTTTCAAAATGGTGAACCGACATTAAATTTCAATGAAGTAAAACGGAGTATCAGGACAAATAAAACGATGAAGAGCCTGGAGAGAGTGTAGGAGAAATAGAGAGTCATGTGTTCAGTAGGGAGGCAGAGTGTCAACATGAGTCATAGAGAGTGGGAGAGAGAGCACTCTGGGTTGACGCGGTAAAATTTGAAACAGAGAAAATTAAAATTTTGCATTGGATGTGAGTAATAAGAAAAATGTTCAATTTCAAAAATTACTATATTTCATGGAGGAAATTGATAAAACTTCTAGTTTTTCAAGTTTTTGATGTTTAGTTATTGATTGTTTTTAGATGATTAAAATCAGTGTCAAAATGATTGGATCATCTTTCTGATACTTTTTGGAAATCTGAACAATCAGTGACTTTGAGCTAAACATTTTGATTTTGAACGATACAGAAGTTGTATTCAAACCAACTCTCGGTTTCTAAGCGAACAATAGGGATAGTAACCTATCGACCCAGAAGAAATTAACTGTGTGGCAACACCCAACAAATGCAAATTTGGAAACCTGTTCTCTGCCGAACATAGTGATTGATTCCTTGTGTACATGTGTGTGTGTCGAAAAACCCGTAAGACGCATGTTCGAACGATATGATATCCCAATCTGATCGAGTTTTTCACATCCGTTCTCGTTTGACACGAGAAAAAAATGTTGCGAATTTTGACCAAATGTCATTTTCCTGAAAGTTGAGATCCAATCTCGAAGCCATCAATCTTTGAAGATGAAAAAAGTTAACGACCAGGAACTATCGGGTTTTGGTCTTAACATGATACCGCTTTGAAATCCATGAAATCCGATAAAACATCCACTGAAAAGATTGATTTGGGACCTTGGATTAGTTAATCTGTGGTGAAAGTGACAGGTTGAGTACCTAGGTTGTTCACTTTCAACTGGTTAAAAGTTAATGGGGTGGTAAGTCTTGAAGATATGTGGTTTAGAAGATTAGCGGAAAAAAGACGGGAGGGTGTGTAAGAAAGAAAGAGAGAGAGAGAGAGAGAGAGAGAGAGAGAGAGAGAGAGAGAGAGAGAGAGAGAAAGAGAGAGAAGGAGAGTGAGAGAAGGAGAGGGGGGGAGAGAGAGACAAAGAAAGAGAAAGAGAGGGATACAGAAAAATGAGTTTCAGATATAACGATGGAACTAGAAAAATTGAGAAGAGCACTGGGTTTCCTTATTTTCAAGTCGAGAATTTTGACAAATTATGTTTCAATCTGAATGTTTGAAGACGTAAGAAAAAAAAAAAGAGAGAGAGAGAGAGAGAGAGAGAGAGAGAGAGAGAGAGAGAGAGAGAGAGAGAGAGAGAGAGAGAGATAGAGATAGAGATAGAGATAGAGAGAGAGAGTGAGAGAGAGAAAGAGAGAAAGAGAGAGAGAGAGAGTGAGAGAGAGAGAGAGAGAGAGAAAGAGAGAGGAAGAGGGAGGGAGACAGAAAAATGAATTTCAGATATAACGATGGAACTAGAAAAATTGAGAAGAGCACTGATTTTCCTTATTTTCAAGTCGAGAATTTTAACAAATTATGTTTCTATCTGAATGTTTGAAGACATCTGTTTTGAATTTTCCGGTAAACTGTTAACGGTCACAAACAAGTTCTCTGGAATTAGATATTCAGTGGCTTTTCCAGAAATTTATACATAACTCACGGTTCGGAAGAATATTCTTACTCATTTTCATCTTCCAACTTTTTTCTCTAGACCAACCAATTTGAAATTTCAGAAGACTAATTTCTGTTGTAGTGAGAACTGATATTAGTTTGATACATAAAATTTGTATGTCCATACATGTGAACGCGCAGAGTTATTCCGATTTGAACTCATTTCTTCGATGATTTAGTACCAAGTGTCTTGTTTCATTTTTTATAAATTCTGAATTTTACATCCGGCAAATTCTGACAGTCTGAAAGCGAGACTACTAACGTATGATATCAAGTAACCAGTTCCGTCTCTTAGTAAAAGTTATAGATTTAATCGTCGCGAATCGAGAGTTGCCGTTGACTATGTGATGGCCTATATCGATGAAGATACGTGGTTGCACTTATCCAACCGTCGAATCAAGCTGAAGTCAGCCGCCTCCTTTCATCCGAAGACCCACCCCAACGGTCGGTCAGTCTGACCCGTTTCGGAGACTTGCGCCTAGTCCACTCGAGACCGGCAACACCATGCTGACCCCACTGCTTCCTACTTTCGCCTGCCTTCTCTTGGCTTCATCTCTTGTCACGGCACAAGACAATGCTAACCCAGGTTAATTTTCGAGATTTTGAAGTTGACGGGAGAGACCGAATGGGAAACTATGGAAGCTTGGAAAAGAGCTTTGAAAAAAATTCCTCAACTGCCCTTCATACTTCTGGAAGGTAGTAGTCAAAGACTCGTCAGAAGTTGTATTTTCTGTAGACAAAAACCAGGTTTTAATGAGATTTCTGGATCCGTCGGACATTCAAAGTGGATGCAAAGCCAGATAAGATCAGAAAAAGGCTATACCAGAACTTTCTCAAACTCCTGGAACAAGTTTTCTACAATTACATTAGAACAATAAAGTCTTTACTCACAACATTTCCAAGATTTCGTAGTGCATAGAAAACATTGTATGAGACACAACCATCGAAAAACTTAAGAAATTCCATCTATCAAAACTTCAGAGCAAAATTTGTAACAGAAAAAAATTAGAAGAATCATCTCTTGACAAGAACCATATCTACCTAGGTGTTCAAAATTCAAGTTTCACAGAAAAAATCAAATATCTTCTAACAAAATTTCAGTGAAAAGAATAAATCAAATTGTTTTTTTTTCTTATGAGTTTAAAAAAATTGTCTTTTTTCAAACTCCGAAATGATATTTTTTGATACTCACATTCAGAGTTTGTTCAAGGAATATAATTTTTGGTATTTTATGACAACAAGTAATTTTGCTGAATTCATCAAAATTTCTGATAGATAAGATGAAAGCCAACCTAATCTTCACTTGACCCGTCGTCCCATTTATCACTTCCCTTTCGTTATCATCGAATCGAAGTCAGACGTTCGGGATTAGTGCATTGGGTGGTATTCATGGGTATCAAGTGAAAGCGTCCGTATCACAAAAGATTCGTTCAAACATGGAAAAGCTTACAAACAGTAGGGGTGTTTGGGCCATTGTGTGTTATGTGATGAGATTCATACGGATACCGTCCTTTCACTTCTGATTTGAATGCAATTCAAAGTGAGGAAGTCGGGAGTGACCCACTTCATGCGTTTCACACCAAAATGGTTGCATTCCAGCCAACCGAACAACCTTAGCTAATTGCGCTTTTCATTTATACCATTAGCCGTCTCAAACGCAAAAAAGTTGTAGCCACATGCGAGGAAAACCAGTCAACTGCTTTCTTTGTCACGGACAATACAATTCTGAAGTCGGAAGATCGCATCGTTTACAAGGATACGTCGGAGGAAGAATGTCTCCAGACTTGCTCTAACAACCGGGTTAGTGCGACTTTCCGAAAACGAATAAGGATTTCACTAGGAAAAAAATGTTGAGAAATGAGAGAGAGACAGAGAGAGACAATGAGAGAGAGAGAAAGAAAGAGAAAGAGAGAGAGAGAAAGAGAGAGAGAGAGAGAGAGAGAGAGAGAGAGAGAGAGATTTTCAAAAAGAAGTGAGCGCTATTCTATAGCTTGTATATGTGATATTCACAGAAAAATCAATAAAATGCTATGAGAATTTTTTAAGGACAAGTTCGACAGGGTTATCATCTGCGCTTCATTCGTCTACGACCACTCCGAGTTCACCTGTACCGTCTTCAAGACCAGAAGCGGACCAGTCGGAACCGCCGTAACTGAGACTTCCACAGGAAAACGCTATTTCGAGAAGATGTGTCTTCCAAGTGAGAAACTGTACAGAACTCATCACAAGGTTGATTCAGAGGGAGTTCCAAAGGAATGCACAGGTTCTCAGTTCATCAGAGTCGATGACTCAGTTCTAGTTGGATACGCGTCTTCATTGACCCTTGTCGAGACTATCGATCAGTGTGTTGCTCAGTGCATTAAGGAGGCTGATTGTAAGGTGAGTTGAGTGGAAAATCGATTGGAATCTGAAAACCTTTTTTGCCCAGTAATAGACCGAATTCACTGCCAAATAGATACTTTCGATTCAGTAGAAAACGTCATTAATAGCTATAAATTTGAGAAAATGGCGGGTGTGATGAATTATTTGAGAAATAGTGTTAAAACTGATCCGATCATGAGATTTCAATAATTGTTTGGTGAGACCAAGAGTGAAAAATTATCAGAAGAGGGTTTTTGCTTTTATAATATGTACTTGAAAATTTTGGAGTTGAGAAATACTAACCTTTTTTTCTAACATCATCTGGTGTGAGAAAATTCCAGAAATTGTATATCAAAGTTATTTTGAATCGGTGACATATGTTTTCAGCAAGTTCCAACTGAAACCGTTTTGAAAAAATTCATTTCAGTCCGCAATGTTCTTCTACGAAGATGGCGAATGCATCACCAACCGCGAGTCTGCTCTTACTCAACCAAACTCATTTGCCAAGGAAGAAACTGATAAGGTTATCTACTTCCAAAACGGATGTATAGAAGGAGGTGAGACATTTTCATGAAGAGAAGAATACGAGTCGATTTAGCTTCCCAGACCGGTCAAGAACAGAAGACTGTTGAAGATATTTCTAGGGGTGAGTTAGAGAAATATGAAAATTGATGAAGTAGCACTGTCGCTAGCACTAATCCTACATATAAAGTGACGTTTTGCATGTTTGTCCTAAAAGTCAATTTTCCACTTAAATGTTCATTTCACCACTGCAGAAGTCGAAGAAGCTGTCGAGACCACCGAGGAGCCAAAAACCACATCAGCACTTGAAGGTTAAACTGCAACTAATTTCACGATTCAGAATTCTTATTATTTTTCAAATAAGATTAAATTGTACTTTTCAGCCTCTGGAAAGATCCCAACAGAGGAGTTTGAAGATGAAGAGGAGACTGTCGAGGATGAAGAGACTTCTGAAACGGCAGCTGTTGAAGTAGTCACTCAGATTTCTGAAACTACCCCAGCACCGAAGCAAATCCCAGTGGAGGATGAGGAGGAGATTCGTGATGTATCTGCTGAACATGAACAGGAGCATGCTGAGTACGAAGGTGGATTTAGAGTTTGAGAAAATATTGGAATTTTGTTTCAGAAGAGTACGAAGAAGGTGATGAAGAGGAGTTAGAAACAGAAGAAACTGAGACAACCCCAACTACCACTACTACTACTACTACTACCACTACCACGACCGCTGCTCCAGCTCCAGTTTTGAAGAAGAAAACTATCAAGGGAGCTCTGGAGAAGAAGTGAGTGAGATGTAGCTCTAACTCAACGTGAGCATTTTCCAGGTTCAAGAAGCATCCAAAGAACTTTGCTTCGAAAACCATCAAAATCAACAAAAAGAAGGCCCAGGTGATCATTCTCATTTTTTAATATGAGAATTTAATTTTCAGTTTGCCGAGCCAGAAGAGACCGTCGATCCAGTATCTGTTTTGAAGACTGAAGAGCCAGTAGAAGGAGAAACCACTTCAGAAAAGAAGGTTGACGCTACCCAATCAAAAGTGGTTTGTCATCGCTCCAGCATCGTTGAAAACTTCATTCAGGAAGACAACTACTTCTCCGACTGGTCTGATTGGACCCCATGCACAAAGAGCGGAGAGAGACAAGTCAGAAGGAGACGTTGTTTAGATCTGCGCAGATGTCTCGGAGCCCTGATGCAAGTCCAGAACTGCCCAGCTATTGTTCCAACCACGGAAGTGCCACAGACTATTGAGTCTGTAAGATCCGTTGTTGGAGTCAATGGAGAAGCTTTTGAAGAGGAAGGTAAGGGTTGTTTTTAGGATGGGTTGCGTGAAAAAAAAATAGTATTTTAAACAAAATTTGTTACCTGTTGTTGTTCTGACGCCACCAACTGTTGATGAATAGTAGAAAATCTCACAAGAAAAGACTGCGAGGATGTGCTCCAGATATAAATATGGTATCACCAGACGGTTTCCAATTGTTGGTGCACTCTGGTTCTCTGATCGTTTCTGATGATTTTACTATACTTTCCTGTGTTTTGCTCTAGTTACTTGCCATTTTCACAGCGAGTAGCGGGAACAAATTTTGATACTTGAGGTTGTCGAGCTCAAAAACTGTGTTATCTTTTTTTCTTTCGGAAACATCTTGAGAAACTCACTAGATTTTCGTGAATTCTCTGAGATATCAAAATTTAAGCTCCATTCGCCCCAAGACCGAGTTTCAAACCACAAACCGCACCACAGCTGATCAACGAGCAAGTTTGGGGACCATGGCAAGGTGTTTGTCAAGTATGGATCACTCACACGTACATAATATCAAACTTTATTTCTTGCAGCACTTTGCTTCCTCTCAGCCATGTAACAATGGAAACATGATCGGTTTCGAGTCACGTGAATGTCTTGCCAAGGACGCCGGACTCTGCGACGGACCATTCTTCAGATACTGCACTCTGACTTGCTAATCGGACAATTTTTTGAATATTCGACTCTGCTCAATCTCCCCTTGACAGCAATAATTTCATGTAAAACTAATAAGAAACTAAAGACGTGTAACGAGTATACTTGTATATTTGACTAATAAACTATCAATTGATCATTGTACTGTTTTGAACTTTTTTATTTGGAAAACACATTGTACTATTCCAATTTTCTATTTGAGAAAGACTCAGAAATCAAGTATTTTTGTTTGTCGATTTCATCTTTAATAGATTTTTGAAAAAGAGCTGCGAAAGTATCCCGGAACTAAAACTTCAGTACTCTAGCCCCGATCATTCTATGTGCTCAACCATGCAAAACGTTCATCAACAGATTATCTCTCTGTAACATCATCCGAGAATCCTTTCAGACAGAGCAAACAAGTTGAAAAAACTGGTCGGTGACAAATTTGTCTCAACGTCACCTTTTCTCAGAAATCTCAGTATAATGCATCACAATCGGAACAGATTCATAAGTTCATCGAACTTCCAAAACTACTTCCTCTACGATGCTTAATGGTGCTATAAAACAGAAACTTTGACTAGTCAAATGAATTTTTCATAAAGACCAGGTGGGACCCACGTAGTTCTGTTTTTATTTGTTCACGAAATGTTGATTGATCAACAAATTTGAATTAAGTCAACTACACTAAACATTCCTAGCTAACCCCTACGTTACGTGCTATTAATACCTAGAAATTTCAAAAATATGTTTTTTTCTCAGGATCTCAAAAACATATTTTATTTTTGTAGACATTCAGGGAATTGTTTTTTAAAAACATGTTGTTGGAAAATATTTTTCTGCATGAAAAACAAGGATTGACATTCAAAGATCAACTCAACGCTTTTTATTTTCTGACTAGTTGAATTTTCGTCTTTCAAAGAAGTTTTTTGTTCAAGAAACTTCCATTAGGTTTTTTTGGAACGTTTTGATGTTTTACGCAGTCACTCTAAAGTTCATGCGTATAAATTTGTCAAAGGACAGGAAAAACAGGGAATCTCGTTAACACACAGTAGTTTAATGTTCATGAATTTCCAGGGGCAAAAGAATATTATAATACATTGTCTCAAAGTCAATTAGACACCAGTATTCTTTCAACCTTAACATTTTTTGTTTTTTCTTTGAAAAAGCGCTTTTAGAGATATCAATGGTTCTCACCATCAGTTTCCTGCTCAAATTTTCTGGCATGAGGACAATACCTTGGCACAAAAAGCAAAAAGTGTTTTGTTGTCGATAAAAGGATGTATTTGGTTGACGCAAACACTTCAAAGAGCATTCACGTTTACCAGTCATTTTCTTGATTCTTGGAATTTCATGAGCTTAAACGGACGGAGTTCAACGACACTCAAGGATAATCTCCTGTATCCCGGCTACTCAGTCTGTAATCCGTATTTATTGTGCCTCATGTTCCTCAATAATAACTTTATCCAGATGGAATCAGAATCACAGAACCAATAACTACAGAGGGTAGTACGTGGTTTCCTGTTTTTTGAACATATGTCGCAGTGTCATGCTTACAAACGCAGAATTTTTCAACCCAACTATTTTAAATCTTTGATTTAATAGAACCTGTGAAATCAAGTAATGCTTCACCGAGAGTTCGAGAAATTAAAATGTTCTAGCCCAGTTACCACTACTTCAAGATTATATTTTCTTAAATCTAGTCTAAAATCTTCCATCTATTTCGATATGATCAAATCCAAACTGCTTTTTGTAATCACGTTGAGAAGAGTTTTCGAATCTCGATTTTTTACTACTTTTGAAGACATTGTTATTTATTCAAATATACACCTGTTTCTGTCATCTCCCGCTCTTCATTGTTGTTTCATTCTATATTCTGTGTCTCTTTCAACCATATTCACTTTTGTGTGAAGAATCAAAAATCCAACTTCTGTTTCAACAACATCGTTTCAGTTCCTGTTAAGCCCATATTATTTTCCGATTTGGTTATTTTCCGAATTCCTTTCCATTGGGACCTCTGTGATAGGTAACGATCAACAAATATTGTTTTTGATGGTTGTTATGGATAAAAAATACTGTTTTTTCGTGAACACCAAACCCCTGGGTAGCTGATTCGAGATATTGTTTTTGATGTACAACATAATTCAGAGGTATTTAAATGGATAACATGAAAAACCAGAATGTAATATGTAAAACTGTATAGAATTTTCACTGTAATGTGTAAAATTTTTATAGTAATATGTAAAACTGTATGGAATTTTCACTGAAACCGTTGAAAACAGTTAAAGAGCGTCTTCTAAACTTTGAAAGATTTGATACTAGGCAGGCTCTCGCACTCTACATTTCAATCACCAATTCTCTTGATGTAACTTCAATAATCCGAAACAAGAAAATTTTTTTGAGAGAATGAAAAACATGTTGATAACTCGCGGCTATTCCTAGTAAAAGAATCCGTCAACAGGCAGAAAATTCACATTTTGTTAATGACAGTGGTTTTCATCAAGCTGTGTGCATTCTCTTCCGGAGTGAATGAATATACTCCAAGAAAATGTTTTTTTTTTCAATCGACAAATGAAAAAGAAAGTTACTAGAAAAAAGATCTAGAAGCTCTCTACTGTTCGTAGTTGGAAATAAAAATTGCACATGTTTGAAATTTTTCTACTTTTCCAGCTAGACTTGCATTTTATATCATTCAACATCGTGAAAACATCGTGAAAACATCCTAGTACTTAAAAGCTAGTATAATTCAAACGAATTAGTGACTTGCCAGCTTTTTGCAACCCGTCATAAGCCCAACTCTACACATATAAAATCGTTCCAGTGCTAAATCTGACTCCCCATAAGCCAAGAAAATAAACTTCCTTAGGCTGTTGGACCACTCTAAGAGCGGCATAAATTTTTGATGAAAAGGGTTCCGCCAGTACATATTGTGTGATTCATATGTCTACTGACCACGGTTTGAATTTCTGGCGTCTCCGAGTGTTTTATCTAAGGCGTTCATCTGTTTTCGCTATTTCGATTGTCCCATTGCGAGAAACTTCGTTTTGTGTTTTGTCTGAAAATTTTTGCGTCTCACGTAGAAGTCCCTTTCACTGTGCTGTTTTCTGCAAGAACTGTTTTGTGGAAGAGAGTTCTGGTATCTTGTTTGAACAGGTGTGGAAGTTGAGTACAAGTGACGAACTCTGAAAAGATCCAAAGGTCTGTATCTCTTCTCAGAGTCGTATTTATTGTCAGTACTTCTTCATATTCCTTTTTCGAAAATCAATAGATTTTGTAGATCAAACCTATTCCCATTCCCAGCTTATACCGTACGTATATTGGTATAACACAAAACTTCTACTGTTCACATCATAAAAAAGCTCATAAACTATAACGCTACTCAATATGATGTGAGAACCAGCGCCAATATTTGCGAGTTTTTTTTCCTTCTCTATCTGAAACCATAGCCAGAAACACTGAAATTTTTAATTTCTCAATAATAACTTCATTCATCAAGAATAAGTTCATAAGTTTAGTGACGGCCAGCAATAGTTGCTTTGAGCACAAAATAATGAGAAACTGTAAAGAGAATGGAAACTGTAAAGAGAACCTTTTCACGCTCTTTTTTTCAACTTCTCCATTTTCATTTTATACTCTATCATTTTGAGATGTTGGAAAAGTTATCATGAATACATATGTGCGAATAAATTATCAATTTCGTCGTGAAATTGTTTGTCTGCAAGCTGTTAAGCCCATTTCAATCACACGTTTTTCTTGTTTCCAAAAGCATTTTTCATTCACGGAAGAGTTTCCGATGATGTGTGATCTCCCACGCTTTTGAACTCGTTAACTTTCGAATTGCGTCCCCTTTTTGTTCACATAGGAAGTAGTGCGGAGAAGTGAGAGAGTGCCCATTAATAACTTTCAAATGCAACAGTGGCGACAAAGTACAAGTTTGCGTGGTTCCCCCCAATGGCGCAATGTGACCTGTGTCATGCTTTCAGACTCGCGCGTCTCAACCCGTGTTCAGATAGTTACCGTGTGGTACGAGCGGGCAAAGCGCGCGTGCACTTTGCTTACCTCCTCCTGCCACGCGGGGCACATCGGCACGTGGTCGTACCCCTAACTTGTTTATTTATACGTTGTTTGATCCGTCACCCCGTGTGTGGACCGTTGACTCAACGAACCACAACAAAACTGTCGTTCAAAGTTCACGAGAGGAATAGAGGGGAGGAGCGGTTCAGATTTAATGAGACTCGAACACCGAGCAGTAAACATGCACTATGAGCGAGGGTCCCTGTGCCAATACAAAGTACGTGCAAGGTTCCAGAACTGAGCCACTCTAACACACCGTAATTCAGCGAGTGATAGAGCTAATGGACCTACGATTAGGTGCAGCGCTAAGAATCAGGCGTTTTTATAAGTGTAAAGTAGGGTCGATGTGGTGTTGCAAAAAGCTCGGGGCACCTAATTTTTTGTATAGTGTCAAAGTTCTTTGCTGTGTTTTCAACATTCCCTATGCTCCCATTACCACCATGGGCAGTCAAATTCATAACCATCATTATTCGTCACCTACTACTTCTAGGACTACTGTAGTCTTCTAAGTAGGTACAAAAAAGCTCTTCAAGATCATGCTGAAGCCGCATGATGGTCTCGACACGCTTTCGAACAAATTCAGAAGTGTTCTATATAAAAAAATGATACTAAAAACATGCTTAGCTAGTAATGAATAACAAACGCTTCTCGAGACTTTCGAGTGTGTCCTTTTTGTGAATGTGTCTGTCGGAACACACATGTTTGTTGAGTAGTCAATAAAATAGGTTTTCAATTCACATTCAACCTATTCCAGTGTTTTGTGTGAATTGGGTGGTTATGCTCTCTTTTCCTTGCCTTTTGTCACTTCTCATACTCTCTCTTTTTGTCTAGTTTTTTTTCTCAATAACCCTACGGTCAGAACTGAATAAACACTCTCCTGTCCACGTGCCAGAGCAGAAACACCAGAACCTTCGGTGAGAGAACATTGTCAGCTTTGTTTTCCACATAACTCTTGGTGTGAAGAGAAAACAGTCAACAAACTTGTTAATAATCTCTTTGTCATACTATTTCCCTCGTTTCTGGATACGAATTGAGGTCGGTTCTTTGAAAAATCTTTCAACTTTCCGGATTACGGGGATTATTCGGAACGAGCGCTTTTCCTCTGAACTTTTAGTATGAATGTTCCATTTTATGCGATTAGCCTCAGCGTTTTCTGCCTCCAGGAGTTAGTCCTGATTCTTTTATGATCTTCTGACGAGAGACACCGTCAAGAATTTTGAATAATGATTACCCGTTACCTTGTTTAAGATCAGCGGTATGCAAAAATTTGTTCTGTATCCATATTTGCCTAGTTCTCTTTGTTCCTCGTCTCTGCTAACTTTGTCTCTTTTTTCTCGTGCTCTCTCACAACGGCCACAAAAATTCGAAAATATGCACAAGAAGGAGGAGCGTATGGTCATTGCCTTCTTTGGCTGCAGCGCGTGTCGCATGAGCTGTTTTCCGACCGATCAACCCCGGCTGAACTTCTGGTTTTTTCTATACTTTCTCACTTTTTCTCCCTTTCCTATTTTTGCATCTTTTTTCAAAAACTTATTTTCAAATCGCAATTGCTGACATACAATTGCGTTTTCCATTTAACGCCAGAATGTTGCACTCGTTCCCGAGAGATGCTAAACATTCAGAGAGTGGAACTCGCTAGCAAACTATATAACACTCACACACAAACACTCTTTCCTTTCATTTCTTCTCTAAGGACCACCCCGTATACTTTTGTTTTTCTGTACTTGTCATTGTGTATACTACGGGAACAAACAACGTTGGCTGCTACCTCCGGACAGTTCGCGGTCTCTTCCAACTGATATGTTATTTGTTATTGGCCAGTCAGTTTCGAGTCACAAAAACACTCTTTTTTCTCGCTCGATCGTTTCTTCCCTCTTCTCTTCACATACACATACCGGATTGAATAGTTGCCATAGACGTGTTATTGTCAATAAATCACGTCTCCAAATACCAGGAGCGAAGAGCCTTTCACTAATCCGTTTTTCATTTTCACAAGTAGCGCGTCGAAAACAAAAATATTTTCCATAGAACATGAATAGCTAGTTTTATGTCTTGTGGAACCTGAATAATGAGGGAAGGTTTCAAAAACAAAAGTGCTTGTTTGCTGTGGCGAACCGACTTTCACATGATTCAGAATTACTATGCAAAACTCCAATCATAACAAATTTATTATGAATCAAAAATATGTTTTCGGAGACGGCGCCAGAAAATGATCAATGATGGTTTTCGGGAGAAAAATATGTTTTTGAAAATTTCAAGTTGGCAACAAAAATATTATGAATCTATGTTATGTTTTTTGGGAACAACAAAAGTCTGAGATTTACTCAAAATATGTTTTTATTATTTCACCAACTTTCTCACAAGCTTAAAAATAAAAACACTGGAAGAATAACATTTCTTGAGAACAGGCCAAAAAACGATGTAACGACGGTACTTTTCAATGTTGTTCCCCGCTGTTTCTAAACACCTCGTGCATTTGATATAATCCATCAGAACTATTCAAACCAGCGTGGGTGTCCTCTCTCGCCCGTTGCAACACATGTTGTTTCTACATTCAAGCCACAACTAATATCTTTTTTCGCAAACATGAAACCAAATATCGTGGAAAACGCAGTGGGAATTTGTCACTTGGGACGAATTCCGAACATCTGCTTGAATTCTACATGATGATATGCAGAATTTTCTAGAAAACGTCCGACAGAACATAGAAGATACTCATTTTTGGAGAACATTTCAAAACTTCTAGAAACCTTGGAAAATTGATAAAATGTATCTACCCCGAATCAGTTTTTTTCGAAACGTCATGAAAACTGTCTGATTGGTTGAATTCTACGAAAATCCAAAACTTCACGTGAACAACATGCTCAGTTGTTTACGTAACAGAGAGAGCTTTCAAAACTTCTTCATTGTCCGTTCTCTAATTATGTATTCTTGAGCGTTTCACGTGCGAATTGAACGAACTCTAGTTTAGAGTTCAACTTTAATACAAGTATAAAACCATGGTCGTTCAAAAAACTTACTGGCACAAAATTTGAATGATATTTGCTCATGACGTTACATTCGGTCGGGTCGTCCTTTAAAAGTTTTTATGAATCATATTGAAGCGCTATAGCCGCCCCTTTTTGATTCAGACCACTGTACGGCGCCTGTTCCTTTTTTTAAACCTACACATTTTACGCATAAAAATTGTTTCCACTTACTCTGACCTCATTCGAAACCGATAGAACCCAATCTGGGTCCTTGGTGAAGTAAACATAGACTGGTACGACCTTGGTTGAACAATGTTATCTTGAAACGTCACTTGAAACCATTTTAACTATGCAAACGACTAGATGATTCTATTCTATCAAGAGGTAATTAAGTACCCTGTTAGCGGGAGTTAATTTCCTTGATTTCCATTTCAATCTCAACGCAGAAATTAAATTCGCGCGTTTTATTTCTGAAGTTCTGAATTCAGAAGCGGAAGTTTGTTTTTCTCAAACTTCCGGCTAATTACGACTAGAATCTGAATTCCACAACGCAGAAATTGCATTCCGCAGGTTCTTTTTATCAAGTTAGTTCTCTAGAATTACATCAATGTTCAATGCAAAATTGGAATTTCCCGCGTTGTTCTTTTGAATTTCAACGAGAAAATCAGTGTTCTAGATTTTCAGTTAATTCCTATGCAAATTGGAATTCTCTCAGGTATCAATCATGGACTTTCACAACTTTACCTCCAGAAAATGTTTTGCGGGTCGATTCTCCGATTTAAAACGTACAAGTTTTCAATCATCTGCCATTGGTTGCAAACAAAGTCACATGAAAGCTAAGCCTTTTGCCTCTTGTCTTTAGTGAGATCCGAGAAAGAGAGAAGAACGAAGTAAACAACGCTACGTCTTTCTCGATGAACACTATGTCTGAACGCCAACATCAATGATCCAATTTACTCTCTTTCAAATGCAAACCCCCGCATAGAGCATCGCAGAGTTGCTCTTTAATAACTGCAATGTACTTAGAAGAACTACGCATGTGCTCTCCGGAGCACTATGAGTCCAACTCCAGTTGCAAATAGAACCAATTTCTATTCCGTTTTCTGTTGAGTCAGAAGAAGAAATTCCTCAGGGACATCTGTTTTCATAAACAAAGCCTAGATAATGAGATTGTTTGTCAAAATTCCTTTGAGATTACCTGGATTCTGACAGGCACCTTGATATCACAGTTTTATAGAAATCTTGACAATTCGTTCTGACACTTTTCTGTGAGAAATGTAGCAAATCACCACTCACAAGATTTTGTCGGAAATTTGTCAACGTCATAAGTTTTGAAGCGACAGAAAAATTGCAAAAGCAAGTCCGCACTCAAAGTTTATTCTTATCCAGTAAAAAATATCTAAATGCGCTAGACAAGAAAAGAAAAAAAGTCAATAATAAACTAGTGGCGACAAATTGTTGTCCATGTTGCGAGTAAGTTGTTTTTAGGCATCCCCACAAAGGTTACAGCAACATGTGGTGTTTACCCGCTGTTGGCACTTTTTTCCGTTGTTTTCTCTTTCGTTGCCATCTCTCATTTCTCTCGCACCCTCGCTTGCATTCCTTAGCATGTTTGTGCCAAGTGCGTGAGGTTCCTTCCCAAGAACACAGGAAGAGAAGGACGCTGTGAGCAAACTTAGGGAACGCGCCAATGGGGTTTGGGGAAGTTTTTCGAAGATAGTCATTCCGAGAATCAAAAACATATTCTCATACTAACCACGTTTCTTAACGAAAAAATTGAAATTTAGAATTGAAAATTCCATTGAGCGGGATACGACGTGATTACCAGCGTTTTCACGTTTTTCAAGTTTTTAACGTTTGCTAGGAGAAAGTAAAATAAGATGATGAATCATTTTTCACTACTCCTAAGAGAGCTCGAACGAGTTTCACTAGAATAAGGTGTTTTCCTATAATTTCAAAAAATAAAAGATACGAGTGAATAAAAATGTTAATTTTTCTTTCCTAAGATGCACCTCGAAAAATCTTTTCTCTTGAATAATTCACAACAATTCGTCATTTTTAGCACTCTTATAGCAATTCAATCCGATAACTCCAACAATCATGAATTTTGGAGTGAACATCAAGAAATCAAAAATACCAATGTTTACGGCTCATAAGTCTGAGAAGCCCATCATCAAGCTGTTAGACGACACTTTCAGGCTAGATCTTTTTCCAACAGGAACTAGTAAGTGAAAATAAACTAAAAGACATGTACATGTATACCTAGTCACATGTCTGTTTGCCCGTTTATGTACTTTTAGTCTATTTTCATTGATTGACATGGACTTTACTCATTCAAACCACCTTCGATGAGATATTTTCCTTCTTGTTCTTTCTTGAGGTTTGATAGCCCTCGTAGGGAGTGCGATTTTACTGAGTGTACTAGAAGCGTGTTGATCCCGAGCAAAGTACGCATACGGTAACTGTTTACAAAAAGTTCCAATTCAAGCTAATGAGACGACATTAATTGAATATCACGGTGGTCTATTTACTTATTCAGATTTGTAAATAGACTACGGTAACACGCCACGTTTTTGATCTGACAACACAGCTCATTATCTCTACAGACTGGTACCCATTTATGATTTTTA
>OZ022249.1:13598819-13663819 GCA_963978915.1 Caenorhabditis parvicauda | reverse complement strand
TAGCTTGACGAGAAGTTCAAATGATTACGAGCAACAAAAGCAGAGGGGCGAGTAGAACGGTCTTACAATACATAAAACGCGCCGTGGAGTGAAGCTGATTAAATGTAGTGTAATACCGGAAACAGTCTCCCCCCCCTCTCTCTCTCTCTCTCTCTCTCTCTCTCTCTCTCTCTCTCTCTCTTTCTCTTTCTCTTTCTCTTTCTCTTTCTCTTTCTTTCCCTTTCTTTCTTTCTCTCTCTCTCTCTCTCTCTATCTCTCTCTCTCTCTCTCTCTCTCTCTCTCTCTCTCTCTCTCTCTCTCTCTCTCTCTCTCTCTCTCTCTCTCTCTCTTTCTTTCTTTCTTTCTTTCTTTCTTTCTCTCTCTCTCTCTCTCTCTCTCTCTCTCTCTCTCTCTCTCTCTCTCTCTCTCTCTCTCTCTCTCTTTCTCTCTATTTTTCTCTATTTCTCTCTAAAAATTGGAACATCATGTTCAATGACCCAAAAAATCAAAATTTGAATTTCAGCAAAGTACAGGCGAACAGTGCTAGTGCCATCAGGGAAGCAAGACTCGCAGAGCAGAGAAAGAGCAACCCGTACCACTTCTTCACCCAGAACAACCTCATTCTGAGGTCAGGTTTTTTGGACAAGAAGAGAGGTCTCTTCTCAAGAAAGAGAATGTTCTTGCTGACTGAGGTGAGGGAAACTGAAGAATCAGCTGAATTCACAGTTACTTGTTCAGGGACCACATCTCTTCTACGTGGACCCGTCGAACATGCAGCTGAAGGGAGAAATCCCATGGTCACCTTGTATGAGAACTGAAATCAAGAATTTCAGTATCTTCTTCATTCACACGGTGAGTTGATTCAAAAATAGGAAATGGTAGCTGAAAGCCTGGCGCACTTTCCGGTTCATTCTCTCGCGAAACGTTTCATAAACTTTTTAATGAAAATATGAAACGAATTCTCAATGATTGATAAAATAAAAAAAATATATCGAAATTTTGAAAATCTGGAAAAAAAACATACGAACTCATAAATTGGAAATTTTTGCTTCGTTTTTATTCAGTTAATTCATAATTTGAAAATACAATATTTGTTCGATTCTAGTTTCAGAATTTTGAAAGTTTTTACATTAAAAAATCAGGGTAGTTCGGCATTGTCTTATTTAAAAAATTTTTTTTCAGCCGAACAGGGTGTACTATCTGAGTGATCCGGAACACAACGCTGTTAACTGGTGTGACGCGATCAACAAGCTGAAAAATCGTTACGACCACCACATTGCAAGAACCTACGAGATTGCGATGAGAGAGGGCACGTTCCACACGATGTACGGCAAGAAAAAGTCGCGAAAAGAGATTATGCGGGAAGAACGCTCGAAGCATTTTGTCGCCCCTGTCTGATTTGGTTCTCATGTTTTGATGATTGTCCTATTTTTCTCTTATTTTTCATGTAATTTTGATTTTCCTGTTTTCTGA
This sequence comes from Caenorhabditis parvicauda, assembly GCA_963978915.1. NCBI lineage: Eukaryota > Metazoa > Nematoda > Chromadorea > Rhabditida > Rhabditidae > Caenorhabditis > Caenorhabditis parvicauda. Next base: position 13,662,367 of record OZ022249.1, on the reverse strand, counting down.
TTGTTCTCTCCGTACCGTAGTGAAATGTGTTAGAAAGCAGTCAAATTGCTCTTCTAGTCAACATACACACTGAGAAGGAAGTGAATGTTGTGCTTTGTACTTGTGTATGACCATCACAATGCCGGTAATATGTAAAGTGTAAATTAATTGCGTGTAGGTATTGCTGCCATCGTCACAATTTGTACGTCACTGAGGCGTGTTCTGTCTTAACTTATTTTTCCTGCTCGTTCATCGTCATTTGTTCCAATAGGCTTTATCCGACCCTTTCTATTATCAATGTCATCATCATCACCATCATTCTAACTTCATTACTTGTACGTTTTCGAAACTCTAAATTATTGTTTGGTTTATGTAATCCATGCTTTGTATTTATACTAATTCGTCTAACGATAAAGTTGTTTCGTGATTTTCAACGGAATTAGAGTTTTGGTTAGTAAAGGGTTACCATTGAGAAATATGTTTTTTCAAACGTTTTGTAACTTTTGAAAACGACATTCTTCATAAAAATACCACAATAAAGTTATTTTTCGAAACAATATCCATTTCATAGTTTGTAAGCAGGAGCGCAAGACAGTAGTAGTTGAGGTTTGGCAACTGAACATAATGGCGGTAGCAGCTCGTGAAAAAAAACAGTCAATAATCATTTGAAATCACTAACATCACAAAAACGCAGAAATATTTTGTAGATTAGTTAACACGGAAAGATCACTTCAACTCTTTCGGATTTCATGGTGTATTGTCAATGAGATTCAGTTCTGTAATTTCAGTGACGTTCAGTGCTTTACGGCTTCATTATTCTGAAACTGCAGAATAATAATGATTTCGTTTTCTAAGAATAAACTTTATTTAATTTTTCTGTGTTCTTTCTAGTCAGAACTCATTTTTTGCTGATTTGCTAGTATCTAGAATCACCAGTGACAAGGTTCGCTTGCATGTTCTAGTTTTTTACATCTTCAGCACGGTATTTCTTATTGGAATACATCTAGTTTTGAGTTGCTGTTTTTCATATGACGCTTTATGCAGGAATTTTATCAAAACGGGAGATACACAATATGAATTTTGACCTTTTTGGCGGATGAACAGGGATTCTCAACAAATTCGTTGAGGGTGAGCACGAGACGGTAGGTCATTTTTGGTCAACTTCAGGTTTGATCAGTGGATCAGACACGTATGTTAGGAGTGACTTGACTTGGAACCAGAATTCAGAAAGAAAAACGAAAAGTCACAGGAAACTTTGAGTGAAGACTCGAACAAAAAAATTAAGAGAATTTTGAAGTTGAAAAAGTTCTCTTAAACTTGTAAAAATGTTTTCTGTTGTTTTTCACGTAGTTTCTCATTTTTCCGGGCTCAAAACAAATCAAAAAGTAGACAAACGAACATGAAGATATTCAAACAAGCAAAAAAAATCTTTAGTACGGTTTGTTGTATCCCGAAATGTTCGGTTGAAAGTACGCTTCTGGATAGAAGGATGTTGGTCCACTTATCTGGAAAAAATAGTCAGAATTCGATTGTGTTTGGGTCAACTTGCCGAAGAATTTTCAGTTGACGATTCCTGTAACTGTTGCCTATGAATCTTGTCTTTGTGTTTGTTCATCAACCAAACGGAGAGAAGAGCTAGGACAGCGAAGACAATAGCAATGAGAACCATCACAAGAAGAGCTATCGCCCAACCAAATGATGTGCTCCTTCTGAAATCATTGAGTGAGATATGGGTCTCTTGAGTATCACCAAATTCACCACATTTGAGGTAGGAAATGATTTATTTTAAGAAAGTTTCCGAAGTTCTTTATTTTTATTTTTATTACTCTGACTTGTATTGAAATTTCAGATTTTGTATTGAAAAAGTGAGTGTCAAAACATTCTGCAGTTGTTAGGAACAAAAAAAGCAAATTGATTCGATGATCATGCACATTAAGAGAGAAACGTATCTGAATTACTGAAGTTTGAAATGTGAGAGAGAGGTTTCAAGTCGAAAAACACGTTCATTTCGACTTTTTTGAAACTCACGCAGCGATATCTGATACTGTACAGCATCCGTGATTGCAACAACCCAACTCGCACATGTATGGAATGGCTGCATCCGCGCTATGCATACGGTAAAAGCAGATAGTCTGACCACTTTCTGGAAGTAGAGCAGCGATTAGTAGAAAAAATTATGTTACGAACCTGAAATCTCCTGTCTCAGTAGTCCTCCCAGACTTTGTCTGATGACGGGTAATGTAACAGGATTTGGTGTTCTGAGTGTTCATGTTTTAGATGATCTCAGATTAAACTTACGTGGTGGTCGTTGCAGCAAGATATCTCTGTTCCTGCTCACTGATCGGGAATATTTCCCATCGGGACATATTTGCTGAAATGTACTGTGTGAAAGTAGAGAAATGGAGGAGAACGGAGAGGAAGAAGAGAGAGAAAAAAGAGGAAAAAAGAGGAAAAACGGAGAAAGGAAAAGAAAGAGGAAGGAGAGAGGAAAGAGAAAGAGAAAGAGAGAGAGAGAGAGAGAGAGAGAGAGAGAGAAGAGAGAGGGAAAGAGAGGGAGAGAATAAGAGAGATAGAAAAAAGAGAGAGAGAGAGAGAGAGAGAGAGAGAGAGAGAGAGAGAGAGAGAGAGAGAGAGAGAAAGAGAGGGAAAGAGAGAGAAGGAAAGAGAGAGAGAGAGAGAAAGAAAAAGAAGAGAGAAAGAGAAAGAGGGTACATGTGAGACAGCGAATGATAATATTTTGAGTCGTAACAGAAGTACGAGTGTCATAATCGCAGTACACACATGTCAATTTTAAGTGAGGACGAATTCATCCTGAACAAAACAATAAAAAACAAAAATTCGACGAAAAATGTTTTTCTGTAATACTGTTAAGAGAAAGAGTCCAATGAAGTCGGTAGCTTGAAAAAAAAGTCAGTTCTTGCATTTTCACAAAGAACTCCAATTTTCCAGTTAGATTAAAGTATGAAATTTTCATTATATGTAGATCCCAATTCGAAATAGTAATTCAGAAAGACTCTCTTATAGTCGATATAAAATTCCCGGATTACAAATTCAGAATTTTTGATTCCGTAGTTAGTTTTTTCAGATTTGAAAAAAAGATGATTACATTTCAAGTTACTGAACATTTATGTAAAAGTCAGATCTATCAATCAATCTGGAAAAAGAAACAGTGACAAAAGAAAAAAGTTGTGGGCGATCTTTGAAAAGCCTCAGGACTGATAAGCTGGGTTGGCGAACGGGAACGCCGGTGGAGAGCGGGGTTCAGCATAGTGGTACTTCAGAAAGATCAAGGAAAAAAGTGCAGAATTGTTGTGTGTCTGGTACCATGGGGCGACTCCCAGCCAGCCTCCTTGTTTTGGATAGTTTGTGCGCGCTCAGCGCGTAATTGGCCTTTCTTTTTGAATCGGACTCAAGGGCTCGTACAAACATGGGCTCAAGAGCAGCTGCTGCTCTTTCCTCCTACTCCATCGGCTTGACGTACAGGCAGAAGGAGAAGGGAGGAGGAAATGCTGGTAGTCATATAGACACATGTCAACCTGACAGCTCTCCTACCGGCTCTGGCGGAAGCATATACTGATCGCGCTTTTGCAATCTCACGGTCCGAATCAAAACAACAACTTTTAACTGCTCTTCCGGATGCATGCATCTTATGTGAAACACCAATGACCATGGTTTTCTCTATGTTTTGCAAGAAAAACACGGTCTGAAAAAGAGTTTGCTGAAAATTTTGAAATGAGACGAGTAATTTGAAAAAAATCAAGTTAGTAACATGTTATACTTAGTTTCACGTCAAAACAGCAATAATTATTGTTTAGCGAAAACCTCGGATAAAAGACATGAAAAGGAATGGAATCAACAACAGAATACATCAAGAGAATAAACTGAATGTTCACTTGGGATTAGCTAGAAATTACATTGTGGAGGAATGCAAAAGTTCGGGGTGTTCTTGGAATCATTTCTAGAAAGCCAACCAAACTTAGTTAACTCAGAATGAACTAAACTTTTCCAATTAGGAATGAAAACAGACAGAATGGAATCTCCAGCACTCATGCTGCCGTCTTAGTGAACAAATATCGCGCAATAAAAAATGCCGAAAAGTACAGAGGACAAGGAACTGTTGAAAAGTGGAGAGGAGTAGATTTTGAAAAAGTCATTACTGTGAATTTGAAATGGAAATGCTTTGAGTAGCACAAGTTTGTTTGTTTTCGAAGTGAAAATTACTTGGGTACGCTATTTTTAGTAGTTTTTATAAAACCAGTATTAGACCACCCAGAAGAAAGTCATGGATCGTGATGTCTCAAGCATCAATTCAATCTGAACAAACGTCATATCTGCATGAATCAACAAGCGACCGACAGTCACTGCCGAGCTCTTTCAAGGGCTATTGAAATCAGCTGTGAACATTTTTCTGAGCAATGGATAGTCGCGAGGTCAAAAATAACTGCACTTTGTTTTGAATACATGCGTTGAACGGAATTTTAAAATTTTGTTTGCTGTGAAAACATCAATAGAGAAAATACGGTAAAACTATGATGAAAAAACATTTTTATGGTCGTAGGATAACTTTTCTGGTAAACATCAGGGACAAAAACAGCGTAATAGAACCACCATAGGTGATGGATCTTTGTATGTTTTCTTTACAATTCTTGTCTCCAGGAATATCTCATCAAGAAAATGCATTAACAAATATGACTTGTGTTAGTCGACCTTGTTACATTGCTGACGCATCTCGAGACATCATCAACCACTGGAGATTAGTTATTTATAATTTGGATTCTTTCAATGTCGAGATTGGAATTTTCTAGACCCGAACAAAAGGATGTTGACCGTTTGTCAAGAGGCCTTGTACATCAAGAGGTTATGTGACAAAAAAGGCGAGTCGTGCACTGTTTATAAAACATCGGGAAGAATTTTTATCGGAAAAAAAATGAAATTCTTTACTTTCTTCAAATAAAAGCTCAAAAATTCTTCATTTTCTTGAAAAAAACTTTACACAAAATGAGGAATTCTATTTTGAGATTGATAGTTTACAGATGAAGTAGGAAGTAATACCAACTAGAAAATCAGTGGGTTCTTTTTTTTCACAGAAGTATTGAAATTTTCCGGAATCGTATGTAAATTGAAATTCGATTTTAGAAAGATAATTTTTTCAAACCTTTCGAGAGTGTGAATGTCATTTTTTATTCAAAATAATTTCCATCTAGATGGAAATAAAACTTTTTCTGAGTTTTTTTAATAAACGTTTTTTCTCCATGAATTTAGAAGAAGTATCAGAAAAGAGCAAGAAACACAACAAAAAACTGATAGCCAAAAAAGTGTCGTGTGAGACTTTTGACTCTGGAGTTTAGGATTGTGTCCATTGCTCGAGTGTGTCAATGTATATGAGCAAACAGAAGTGACCGGGATGAAAACTGCTCAGATTTTTCGACAGTACTGTTTGTTTGTTTGTTCCCTTCAGTGTACTAATCACCAAAACATGAATGGTTCTTAATGTTTGGTTTTTTTCAAAGATACCTCGTCTCGAGAATATAAGGGAGTCGGAACGTTGCAAAAAATTTAGAAACGGACAGCCTCATCTGCGTTATGAAAACTCGGGATTCTCTGAGTCAAATATGCTTTTTACAGAGCGCAGTGAGTACTTATAATTTTTTTACTTCGAGAGAAAAAAATTATGAGCGATAGAATGAAAAAAGGAGGGAAAAGGAAATGAGAAAAAAATGAGGAGAAGTAAGAAAGATGAAAAGTTAAGGAAAAAAAGCAAAAGAGAGAGAGAGAGAGAGAGAGAGAGAGAGAGAGAGAGAGAGATAGAGAGAGAAAGAGAGAGAGAGAGAGAGAGAGAGAGAGAGAGAGAGAGAGAGAGAGAGAGAGAGAGAGAGAGAGGAGAGAGATAGAGAGGGGGAGAGAGAAAGAGGGAGAGAGAGAGAGAGAGAGAGAGAGAGAGAGAGAGAGAGAGAGAGAGAGAGAGAGAGAGAGAGAGAGAGAGAGAGAGAGAGAGAGAGAGAGAGAAGAGAGAGAAAAAAAAAAGAGAGAGAGAGAGAGAGAGAGAGAGAGAGAGAGAGAGAGAAAGAGAGAGAGAGAGAGATAGAAAGAGAAAGCAAATGGAAGGGAGCAAAAAGAACAACACTAAAATTATTCATTTGAAAAGAGAAAGAAAATTCCAATCTTAAGAGAGAGAAGGAGAAACACAATTCCTCATTTTTGTATTTCAAATTTAATGCAACAATGTTCCAAACACGGATGAAATGAGGAAAATCTGAAGATTTGCCGACTTCGATCCTTACAAACAGGAAAGATCGAAATTGAAGAAGACTGCAAATACATGGGATAGTGGAATGTGTTGCTGCCATTCAATCTCAACCGGCAACGTTGTTCCAATGTGAAAACGTGCACTCGAAAATAGGTATCGAATTAAAACTGGAGCAAATGTGCAAAAAACTGTCAGAGAGCAAACATTGGATCGTGGTCAGCACTATTTGGAATGACACCTCAACCGATACGATACATTTATGAGCAGAATAAATATTATGACAAGGATGGAGGGTTCAGATGAGCCGATTCAGTAGTCGATGTGGGTTCTTCTTGGATGCTTTCTGTGATGCGACACTCTTAGATGACGCTTCTTGTGTTTGCAGTCCCTTTCTTCATTACCAAATTGAAGTTCCATGTTGACTTGACCGATATCAAACCAATCGTAGACAGAGAAGTTTGTGGAAACATAACTTGTCGGAATATTCCATACAACTTTCCGTTGGCACGGCTGAAATGATCGATAAGAGCAATGAAGATGGATGAACAAACATTCTCCTCATCATTGCAATCGTGATAGATCTTGATGATTGGCGTGATTTGGGTATCTTCGTTGGTCGCACCACGCAGGCGGAAAAAACCGTTTTCAGTCTTCATCTCGTCGAGAAGATCGTCTCGGTCAGGCTCTGAAAAGAATTCATGGAATCTGAGATTTTAATGTGATTGAAAATCGATTAAATTTGGTTTTCACTAAAAATTCTCTTTTTGTTTTGTTACAGATGACTTTTTATATCATTATTTTTTACAATTCAATTTTTTCGTCATTTTCTCTTTCCTTCAAAATTTTGACCCTCAGATAACTCTGTAAAGAATGCAATTTCTTAGAATTCGATAATTCAAACTCTGAAACAATTTTAAAAACCATGAACTTTTCAAATTTCACAAATGAAAAAATGAAGCTGGTGACTATTTACCCTAATCCTAGCCCGGAGACATTGCTTGAACGTGAAAAAGTTTGAGAATCGTACACATATGCAGTGTTTTGTATAGGTTTAATGATCTAAGAAACACGAGTAGTGCTTGATTACAGATTGGATTGAATTGTATAACCTCATGCTTCCAGTAAAACTCGAATGTTGTTATAGAAAAATCCAAACTTGAAAATTTGACCTTGTTTTCCACTTTTCAAAACGAAATACGTATTGAACATTTTCACTGTTCAGAAAGATGACTTACTGATGTCCATGTCAACAATTTTCACAATTGTATTATTTAAAGGCTTTGCTCCACACATGATTCTGCCTTTGACGGAGATGATCTGGGTGTAAAACATGGCTGGCGTGACCAAGAGCAAAACTGTCACTGCTATACGTATCATCTGAAATGAAATTCCTTCATTGGAAGATTATTGGAGGTCTTTTCATACGTAGGACGGTTTTTATGCTGTTTAAAAGTTTTGTACTTGAGTACAAACGAGCCCATTAGAGGCTATCGGCAGGTTACGCGCTCATCGAGCGCTTTTCTCATAATCAAGACACTGCTCCAGAGTGTAAGTCCATTTAACCTGTGACGTTTGAGGAGGGAGAACAATTAGATGTATTTTCGGTGCAGTTGGAAGATATAAGCAGCAACCAGAAGGTGAGGTATTCACTTTTCGCAGGTGAAATGCCAGATGAAGTAAGTCCTCACCTTTACAATTTGTTTGTTTTTCACACTGTATTGACAAAGTTTTTTGTTTCTGGGATCTGAAGCGTGAAAAATTGAGTAGGTCAAAACTTTTAGTATTTTTTTGGTTTTGAGAATGTGCACCATATCACTACATTTGAATTTGGTGTGACTTTTTTGAAAATTGGGTTTTCACAATCTCTTTTATAAAAAAATTAACCCAAGTTTGTTTAAAAGTAACTTCTGCATAGACTATAGTCGGTAGGGAAGCTGAAAAAAGCTCCGAGCTGACTTGATTCTGCGTCATATTCGTCACTATATTGAATTGTCGGTAAGAAGAACAAAACTTTATGGGTGCCATAAATATCACCGACTAATAGATATTAACCAGGTAGTTTGAATAATGTCCAACTCTACTAACAAGCATCCAAAAAACCTATCATACAGAAGGTCGTCAGTCACTGGTATGTTTACACCCAAAAAACCGCATAAACAATTGTTTAGGGAACTATCCATCTTCTTCTAGACCTTATCGTACTGTTAGATATGCCGCTATGTATTTCAGGCGTCGTGAGTCATATACAATATCAATCCATTTGATTGAATTGTTCCTCAAAAACGTGATTCTTAAAAGAGAATCGATTATCATATCGTATATACAATTGTATTTTCCTCTCACAAAACGTCTAACAATTCTCTCCCGGCGATTTTCCCCCTGCATAATTTAGTGCCTGTGTGTGTGGTTTGGCTTCGCCTAGTAGGAACCAACACAGTTTCTATAGTTTTCTGTGAGCTACTTGCCGCTTTCAAAGATCTTTCTATTAAGCAAGTATACCACCTTTATTTTCACATTCTGTTATACCGAATAATTATCCATTTAACGCAACTCCTATGATATCTCCCATAGGTAAGTCAATGTCATTTCTACAGACAAAAATGTTCTCATCATTTCTATATTGAACAAAGCAAATTGAAAAAGAGCCTACTTATCAATCGTTCATAACGTGTTCAATGGAAATTTCAGGAGGGCATATGATGATTCCACAATTTGCCATGTCTACAAACGTTGACAACAACGTTTCTGAAGGGAATCTGCAGTTTGGAGGTGAGACAATAGAAAACTAAAACTAATGAATAACAAAATTAATTGAAGGTCCACAGGAAAGTGCACAACAGATGAGAAGTTATTCTGGTAGGTACACTTGCGAGAAAACAAGAGTTATCACAAAAACAACTGTCAAATCAAGACAATATGTATTTGTCATGTAGCGGTTTTACCTAGAAATATGTTATTTTTAGGTTCACTAGTCTTTACTAGACAATATAAGTGAAGGTAGTTTGTCGTGACTTTTTATAGTACCATGCGAAATCCTCGCTTTTGACTTCATTTATTCCCTGAAACAAGAGGAATTTAAAGACGTCAAACATTCCCAAATTTGTAGTTATACGTAGCGCAGACGAGAGTAGGTATAAATTATAGCTCCATTACATTTATGAAGTTTGAACAGTTATTACCCACAAACCTGCAAGTCACAATTCTCTTTTAACTTTTACCGATGGGAGTTTCTCAGGTCTGAGGTCATAAAGCTCGATAAAGCTTCTCTGACTCCCACGATGAAAAGTATCTGTGGAACACTCATGTCTACTATCTTTCTTGCTCCGGCTTGTCTCTTGAGATTTTAATATCATATAGTTCTACTTTCGCACTCATCAATATTGTGAATTCTATGAAAACAGAAAAATCGCTCATGAAACAGTGCCATATTCCCACGGCTCTTTTTCTACCCATCAACACAAATATTGAGTTTACAGAAGAGATGTCTTCTCCAGTCGTACATATGACCGAAAAGAAAGACAACGACTGGTGGACAGACATCCTGGAGGAGTCTTCCAACGATGGGATGAAACCATGTGCGCTCTCCAAGACCTCCGAACGCCCCTCTCTAACAGCTGGAGCAAGAGAGGACCCGGATGTGGCTATCATGTCAGACATGGTCGAAGACTTGCTACCCAAAACTACATCGACAACTATTGTGGACCCGTTTGCAAATCAGGATATTGCCAGGAACAACGCGGAACTAGGAAACGCTATAGTAGGTATGTCAAGATTCCGATTTCGAAAATTGCTTGTAGAAGTTCTTTTTTTTTGAGAAACGCAAGAATATTTCATTTCAAAAACTTGTGAAACAGGAACTTGAGTTAAAAAGCAGATAATTTGATAATTTCAATTCAAAATTCTATTTAGAAGTTTTTTCAAGGAGTTTGAAAAATTTGTTGGAAAAACTTAGAAAGTGAAACGTGAATTTGAGTTGAGAAATGAAAAATGTTTCTAGAAGCTTCTTTGAAATACTTTTTCAATACTCAAAACATAAAACAAAGATTGTAGTTCAAAAATGCAGATGACCTAAAAAAAAGTGTTTTTGAATGTTTTGGTAAAATTCCAGAAATCTTTTTTCAAATGAAGAATTTGGTGAAAATTCAAAACTCTCTGTTTTTATGAGAACAATGAGTGTAATGAAGAAAACGAAAACGAGTTGGAGAAATGCTGAAATTTGATGCTTTTGATGAATAATTGTTTTCAATACACAAGATACAACAGAAAACACGTGGAACTCTGTTTCAAAAAAATTTCGATAATGTTTCATGTGTGTGAAAACCGAGTTGAAACAGGCATTTTTTGGTATTTAAAACACTCAGTTCAGATTATTTATCATTGAAAAATCACAGTTTGCGTTACAGTTCCTGAAAAAAAGAAAAAAAGTAAACGATAAAAGTTTTTATACCTTTTACTCGTTTTGCTCTGAACGTAAAATTTATATATAGAGTTCTGAAGCTTAGTTCACATATTTTTTTGAAAGTAAGGAACTTCCGAAGATATCTCCCCACTCTGTAATTTTTTTTTGTAAAACTCTTTCTGGCTTTTGTCTGGTTGGCGATCATTACTCTGCACCGCGAGACATAAGATGTTTATCGCCCTAAGTTCATGTCGGCATAGCAACAAAGTCGTCACACTTGGTTCTCACATCTGGGGAGAAGTTTGCGCGCGCGGGCTGATTGAGTGACTTCATTGATGTTAGTGGGAGCTCGACAGATGAGGCCATAGTGATCAGCACCCCCTCCCTCTATTATAATGCTCTCTCGCCGCTGGAAACGTAGACAAGCTAGACAGTTCTGTAAACGCGCTCCATTGTGGTTTCAGTGGTGTAGTTTTACGCCGAGATTTTTTTTTAATTATATCGAGGCTAGAAAACAAGATTTAAAAAATAGAACGTAAAGTTTTCGGTAATTAAATGAAGACAAATGTCTCGAAAGCTATTGGGTGAAGCTTTGAGAGCAGAAAGTAAGTTTTTAAGTGCTATGAATGTTTCTGCCGGTGAGAAATGAAAGAAAATATGCCGACAAAGCACTTCTGGCAGTTTTCGCCAGACGTTAATCATAAGATGTGTTAATTAATGAATAAGTAAGGGTGTAATTAACACATTCGAAGAAGGAACGGCAGATTTAATGAAAGTATGATTACAGTATGTATAGAAATAAGTGAGGTTAGGTGATGCATGAGAAAGAAATAATAAACACATTCAATGATTAAAAACATGACCATAACACTCTTAGATAAGTACATACAATAAAAAGTGCTGTTCAAAAAGTTTTTGATGATATAACTTTTATAAGTTTAACAGTGAGTAGAAAATTTGTTTTGAGACAAAAAAATCCACGGAGGAAAATTTTAAATAGAATAACTTTTGAAAATTTCATTAGTAAAGTGAAAATTCAGAGAATTTCTAGATAGAAAAATGTTCATGAGTGAAGAATTAGTTCCGAATTTGCAACAAATTTTCTCAATTTTCTGTATAAAACCGTCGAATATAATTTTGAAGGAATTGGATAAACACATAATTCTTTTGGGGTTTTTTAAAAATAAAAGACGGAAAAAACTTTTCCAATCGTAAAATCAGTTTTTAGTTTTTTTGAATGAGGTTTTCAAACAATTTGTGTATTTCGTTGATAAACAGAGTTGAGAAAATATGTTTTGAAAATATTTCCAACCGAAATAAGAATTACCACTGGGAAAAACAAATTTCAATCGAGTTTGGAATGAAATTACATTCACAACATTATGTTTCCAGTTTTTGATAAAAATCTCTTGAATTCACTTTTCGACGAAAAAAAGATGATTATTCTTATTACAGTTTCTTTAACTAATTTTGCCTAACATTTTTATACTTAATTCGATTAGTTGTACCTAAAACCTCTTTTCCGAAAAGGCAGTTTCTGTTTTTGTGGGTTCTCGATTTCGAATGCTTAAAAACGTATTCACATTATACGTATCTTGTCACAAGATATGTACGAGCTATTTTTAGCCCGAACAATTATCGTAAACCATAACGAGAATCCTAATTGTAGGGTTGGACGGAATTGACAGCTTTACATCGAGCACACCATTCTGTGGGCAAAGCTTTCCTCAGACCAGTAGAGGTGAGCTTTATCAATTGTAATGAAAAAAAAAGAAATATTCAGGTTTCAACTTTGAAGCCAGATACGGTCAGTTTATCTACTTTAACACTACTGAATGTTATCAAAATGAAAGAAAACCAAGATAACAATGTTCTAAATGATTGTTCTGTGGTAGACAGTAAAAATACGGATATTTACAGTAATTTGTGATATTTTCGAAGCCGTTTTGTTAAAAGTGCAACTACAGTAGAGAAAAATTCAGTGTTCTTAAAAGTGCAAGTACAGTATGAAAAAGAGAAGGAACACTTTAATTGATGCTGAGAATTCAGGTGGTACGTCTATAGTCACCTCGACACGGGAGCAAGGTTAGTTTCTCTTTGATTTATACCACCATGAATCGTCAGAAAAAACGGATCTGCATATTCATATGAAGTGAATGGTCTAGAAATGAACTTCTAGTTGTCTACACATACTTTTTTCATATTCTGACGTCAATAGAAGAGAACTCGTAGATACCAACTTTTGCTGCGGGCCAGTCTCTGACTACAAAAGATTAGTATAGCTTCAAACGTTGTACATATCCACGTCTGATCTCTCCGATGTTTGTTATTTTTGAACACGTTAATTCATGGAAAACGTCTCCCCCCCCATCGCCCAGACAGCTCGTTTCAGATTAACACTCAAAAGTATTCAACTAATCTTTTATCGTTTACCATCATTATTATTATTCTTGCAATCTGGCAAGTGGTGCTCTCAACTCGCAACTGTTAGACATAATGACTTTAAGGCACGGTGTTAACGGGACTGATCAACGAGCCAGACATGGCACTAGGTACTGGTGTCTGTTACCTTATAGTTAATATTTGACCTTTAGTTAATTCCATAATAGTAGACAGAAAGCGAACAAGTGGAGACGCGTGTGTTTCATCTTCAAAAGGTATGTTGCATTCATTAGTCACTCTTGCCCCCCCCCCCTCCACTATTCATCGACCTGTACAGTTTTCTATCGTCTCGTCTCTCACTTTCTCACTCAATCACTTACTCAAAGGGTAATTGCACTTGTTTTAATGCTACTCACATCAACTGAATAAATGAAAACACTCTGCAACGCAACTTTTTGTAATGTCGATAGCGGTGAGAGCACTTTTAGTTTTGACTTTATCCAGTTTTCACTTTCCCCACCTTACATCTTCATGGTGTCTTTTCGATACACACGTAATTAGATCTCGTTAGCAACGTTAAAACTTCATCGACTTCATAACCCCTGGGGGTCTATTTATGAGCTTTTGATTTAATGCACAGACTAACCTTCTCACCTTTTTCAAAGCCTAGTCTGTTTGAATGTTACATCTTGATTCAAAATTTAGAAAAAAACAATTTCAATTACATGGTGTGCCATTTTCATCAATTGTTCGGGATTCCAAGCGTTGAAAAAATCTTGTGAATTCTTTTTATACCTAACTCCAATTACTAAGATGTTTTTATTCAAAAAAGTGTTTTAGTTTTCTCTAATGCAATAATGTTATTCTCAAAATGTTGTTCAATATTTATTTGGTCTTCAGATTCATGTTACTAAGAATATAAAATAAACAGGTGTTCTTGTGACATATTCTTTTTGTTCTTATTAAATAAATTACATTTTAAAAAAAATTAGTTGTTGTCTTTTTCAAATCATCACTTTCTAGATTTTTCAAAAATTGGATTTTTAAAAATACATATGCCAACCAGCTTATCTCTGTCACGTTCTGTTTTCAACTATTCAACCACCTGGTAAGCAATCTTAGTTTTTCAACTACAAATTAATTAGTTAGCTAAACTCTCAGAGTTAAGAAAAAGTTAAAATAAATTCTCAGTTCGGAAAATAAGGAACATTTTTTTAAAATTAAGGATAAATAATTTGAAATTGAAAAAAAACAATCTTCAGAAATTATTAGAATCTTCATTCTCATATTCACATCTAATTTGTTAGTTTTAATTTCAAAAATTATAAGTTTGAAAAAAATGGATAGAGTATTTTCTAATGTTTTTGTTCTCAAGTTTGCTCAAATCTTGAAGAAGTGTAAAAATATTCCCGTGACTCTAATACCCTTCCTGAGAAAAGTTCTTCGAATCGATGAGATTTGTCACACCATATAAGTTTTACGTATTTGTAGCATTATGTTGAGAAGAGGTCACGAGGAATTCCATTTTCTCACATTCCTAAGCAAATCATCGTACCTCTCTTTTTCATACGTTTCATACAACACTGCATGGTTTGCATGAATATCAGTTTCATAAATCGATTCTCCCCGTTTTTGTTTTTTGAATTTCTCAACACGTTTCTCTCTCACGGCGGCATCTACCGTCAATACTAAAAGGTCACTTGTGATAAGAAGCTGACACCTATTCACATCAATTTGTCACCAAACAACGTGGAACTGATAGAATCCCAGAGAGCTTATCTGCATAATCTATCAGGTTGTATATTGTATCACGAATCGATAACTGTAGTTCCAATCTAACTTGCGATTTCTTGCAGCAGCTAGAACATTTGGATACATTGGTCCGAGCTACAACACGCATTCCGCTCACACACTCCGTAAGTGCTATGTTCGACATGAGACCCAACCATATAATTTGCAGCTCAAACTGTGACTTGGAGAAATCGTCGGCACAATTTTATGAACGCCGACGGTTCATACGGCCCCCCACCAGGGTACCAGTGGAACGGAAGTCACACAGACCCGTATTATGAGTTCATAGGTAAGCAGGTTCTGTTATTCTGTGAGAGCACGTTCAAAACACATGCAACAACACGCAGCTATAGGGTTCTCCCTCAATGGGTTCAGAACACGAGAACACAAATGGAAAGGAAGTTTTCCAGTCAACATTTTGAGCGAAGAGCAAAATTGAGATGAATTTTTCTGAGTTTGATGAAACGTCATGTAAATGACGAAATAAAAAGTTAGAATAAACCCTGTCAACTCTCTGAGAGAAGCGGATTTCAACCAAACTTATGAAAATAGAAAAAAAACCTTTTGAAATGATGAATGCATGCACTTTAAAATTCAAATGGGTTGAGAATTCTAGTAGAAATTGTAAACAAAAAGTTTGTTGGCTGAAATTCATCGAATTACGAAACAAATAGTTTGAAAAACTGGAATGAGAAATATCACTGATGAGTTCGAAATGCAAATGAAAATTCACATTCAAAAAACCTTTTGAACATAGCGGATTCTAAGAAAAGATCACCAATCCAAAGAAATTCATAACATGTACATATTACTATTTCAAAAATCAATTCAAATGGAGAGAAACCTCCAGTAAACATTCCAAATAAAGCGTATGCAAACCTACAAATATGAAAATTCAAGAATAACTTTTCGAAAGAAAAATTTTTCAAAGCTTAAATTAGTGTCACAAATGAGTTTTTAATTTTCAGATGACGACTGCTATATTCCAAATGGTCTCAACATTTGGGAAGCTCCGCCAAACAAGGGGAGTTCACATAAGGTTCAAAGTAAGTCACTTTTTTTGAAATATCCCTCCCAGTGTAGTATGCTCGAGCAGTAATGATGAAAGGTTCTCGAAGAATGTTTTCGCAACATCCATGTTTTCTTCACTAAGCTATGTTTATGGTGAGAAACGAGAACTAATGGAAAATAGCGGGTTACTAGCAAAGAAAAAGTATGGAAAACAAACAGGAGAAGACTCAAAGAATGGGTACAAGAACCCTTACCTACATTAGAAGCATATTTATACAGGCTTTAATTGATAAGCCCTTGTCATTGACAATTCTAGCCCATCGTTACATGACTTTGATTCGAATTTCCTTGAAATTTGGTGTCTGAACGCAGGGAAAACACTGATGATCCCTACTTTCTCACGTTGTGGCTCAATATGATAATAAAACTAGCTGGCAAATATTTGTTTTATGTATGTCGTCCTCTCTTCGCCCAAACGGGGAACATAGCTTTCACTAATTTTTCTCACTTTCACAGAGTTATTTTCACCTGTTCATTGGTCGTGTACTTGTTAACATGAAAATCTTCATACAAGATTTTTTTTCATGCTGCAAAGTTTTCTTATATTCCCCGTGATTTTCAGCATTTCTGTCTTGATATCAGTGTGCGTAGATAAGACGGTGCCAAGTGAAAGTCAATCAACAAGGAAACTGAGTATTGTGTCGTTTTTGGCCATGTGCAAAACATGCCAAACTGATCGCTTTGACATGCATAACTTTGTTCGTTTTCAACACTCTGAGAGATATTTCCAATTCTGCACAATTTCTCACTAGTGGAAGCTAAGATACCAGTTCAGCCACAAAAATTATATTGATCGGATCAGATAAGTACATGTTTTCTGACCTTGAAACTGTGAAAAAAAACGTAATGTTCACTTGGTCACCTCTAATTGACACACGATCCATGTTCTTATTGAGAACATGATGTTTCATACGTAGTGTGCTCTTCCTAATGAGTTTGCCCAGCTTCGCGTCACAGTTGTGACAAATAAAAACAGGAACCTGCAAGCGAGCAAAACATCATCACGTTAATTATTAATTTTCATGCGAGTCTGTTCGAATGCCTCTCATTTTCTTCTAAAAGTGCTATTCTTCTCTCACTTTGTGTGTATGTGTACAACTAGTTCGTGTTGACCCGTTGACTCAGAAACGTCACGGCAGACCACAAGCACTCTGGTAACCGAATCGCCGAGGCCCAGATTGTCTTCCTTCCGGCTGCTAGTCTATGTGGTCAATCTGTCACCACCACTAGGATTTCAATTACTACTTTATTTACACACTCTTAGCAAATTATGCCGTCCATCCATCTATTCAACAAATTCTTCAGCGCTTCTTCTAAACTCTTTTTCTCGTTTCTCCCTCTCTCATCTCACCACAGAGTTGCTCATCCCTAGTCGAGAGTGGTTTTTTATTAGCAGAACTCCATTATTGTCCGTCCCCGTCCACCCCTGCAATGATATTTGGCATCTGTTGGTTTGTAAGAACTTTGGAAGAAATCAGAGGTCAAGAGTGTCCTCACCCCCACAACTAATGTTCTTCTTGCCCCCCCCCCCCCAACATGGGGCCACGTGTAACCATGTGGTTCATGAAACATGCAACATGCTGTGTTGAGGTGAAAAGTTGGTCAACGCCTTTTATTCTCACTTTAACTCACAAGTCGCATGTGACAGAGGGTCCGCAATTGAAGAAGGAACACGAGAAAAAGCTTCTTCTTCTTCTTCTTCTCCCCCGCTCGGAGTGCCACATACAACAACTGAAAGAGAGAAAAAAGCGGAATGTAGAAAACAATCCAACTCCTTCTTTTTCCTATTCTTTTTTTCCTGACTCGAGGTTCTCACCCCCATGGCTGTCATATTTCATTTGAATCAAACTATTTATTTTCTCTCAATGTCTAAAAAAGAAAACGGGAAAAATGAGAAAAATGTTTTATACAAATGATTGCCTTCCTGAAACTCTCACATCATTTGCACACATTTGGTTTGCTTTACAATTTTGAAAATGTGGTCGGAGAGAAAGAATTTAATCAAACATATCCGGTTCTATCCTACTGCGAGCAAAAATTGAGTTCGGAGTTACACGATTAGCTGAATCCTGTTGAAAACGATAAATTTCAAAATTTGCAATTCCGATTCATATGAGCTTGAATGCTTGTGGTTTGTGTCACAAATTCTTTTGTTATTGAAAATCCACTCTTTCTATACGGAATTTTATTCAATTTGGATTCCACATTTATTCGTTCATCCATTTCGAAAGACCTGTTCATGGGATTCCTTGTTGCAAAAAAAACCCTCAAAAACCAATTAATTTATCATTGCCCGTGACTATGCATTTGTTTATGCCTCTCGGGGGTTGTGTTTCTACGTGTTAATACGTTTTTCGCACTTTCTCCCCCTCCCGGCTTCCACAAAGTAATAGCGTATTAGAATGGGGTATTATCATGTCCATTATTTGCCTCTAACTACGCTATATTGACTACGTCGTGTGTGAGAGGAGAGAAAGAGAGTGTACACTTGCCTGTAGAACTACCACCTTTCTACAGTTTCATCTCTATACTGTTTGCACTCGACGAGGGGGAAGCTCAGGTGCCAGAGAGAGCGAACGAGGGAGAAACGAGAGTTGTAGGTCATACAACGTACAGAAATTTCACTTTGTTCTTTCTCTCGCTCTCTCTCTCTCTCTCTCTCTCTCTCTCTCTCTCTCTCTCTCTTCCTTTCTCTCTT
Source organism: Caenorhabditis parvicauda (assembly GCA_963978915.1). Taxonomy (NCBI): domain Eukaryota; kingdom Metazoa; phylum Nematoda; class Chromadorea; order Rhabditida; family Rhabditidae; genus Caenorhabditis; species Caenorhabditis parvicauda. The sequence continues at coordinate 13,643,800 of OZ022249.1, read as the reverse complement.
TCTTCTTCTCCCACTTGAGAATCTGACTACGTAAGTCACCATTCACGAGGAAATTTGATTTTTTACCCTTATGACCACAGTTCTGAACAAAAAGAATCCCCGAACATCCTATTAACTGGAATCCAGATTACGCTACATAAGCCGGTTTAATTATTCAACACTCTCTCAAAAAACGAATACGTTTTGAAAGCAAACAGCATGCGGAAATAAAATCAAGCTCTGAATTCTTTCAATCCTTTGATGTTATTTTTATGAATTCCTCTGCATTTTCTCATATATAAGAATCATTGTGTTATCACACGTGATTCAATGATATTTTCTCGAAATATTATGCCGTCACATTCTATTTCACAAAAACTTCGGATACAGTACTCAAACAGTATCATAATGTTCTCGAAATGAGTTTTCAATTTTGAAGTTTACTAGTCATGTTATGAGGAAAAATAAATTTTGAAAAAAAGGAACTATTGGTAAGATTGTATTGATTTCCTGATGAATGTTTCAGGATTGCTTTGATTCTCAAAACTGACAGAATTTTTGTGAGAGAAAAAACAAAAAAGAATTTTTGAAAAGGAGGAACTTGACGAAAAATTTTTGAGTTTATTTATAAATGTGAGATTCATCTTTATTCTCTGAGAATTTCCAAACAACGAAATTATTTGATGCATCGAGGTCGTTATAATTTTGAAGTAGAAGTTGGACTCATTAATGATTCTCCTCTTTGGATTTCGCGAGTCAACACTCGGCGTGGGAGTGGGCCTGAAGCAGCTGAGCAAACTTGACCTTCATTCTTTTGATGTTCAGCTTCTTTGTGCAACGTCATGCAGAAAGTAATTAAGCACAACTGTCCCTCTACATCCTTCCCCTATTTATTGTTATCATCACGAGCATTGTGCGCTGATGAAAGAAAGACGAAAGGTCGAAAAGAGCTGAGCATGATATGCAAATAATGGTGTTAGAAATTGTTTGGAACCAACAATTAAAGGAAAAGCTATCGCGCGCGGGCGCGCGCCTATCCTACCTAAATCATACAGTACTGTTCATAATCTTATTCGCATTTGACTTTTTCGTCATAATTCTTTTCAAACTCAATGAATCGATCTGAACTACTCAGAGAAAGTTTTGGAGTACATTACACGTTTGTGGTACAAGTTTGGTCATGATTCACAAAGAATGAATATATTTTTGGAATTGAAACGAAAAACATGAATAATTGAAAAATTTAATTCATGATTCAAAGGCACATAACTTACTAAAATGAGTGCTAGATGTTCCAGACCAGTTATAAAATGCTTGAATATGTTGTTTCAACTCTTTTCGTGTCAGTCTTAGCCTGACACCTTTTTGGCCTAGAGCACAGGAGTTTTACAAAGACCAGCACCTTGAAGATCTGCCATGTTTTTAGAAAACGAGTTATCTGCAATGAATATCGTGGTTCAAATATGCCACAAATCACTCCACAGCTTTTTACAGTATCGAGGTACATTTTTCAAATATTGAAATGATGTTGGACAAATCATAGAGTTCACACGACATCGTTGAATCCAGGAACCCAGATTGCGCACTCTGTGTTCGGCGGCGTTTTCCTCTGAAATCTCGTATCTGAAGGCAACATTCATGAGTTTTTGTTTTATAATGTTGATCTCATATAATTTTTAATTCTATTGACTTGCCATAAGCACACCCAAAAGTCTCAATAGCAAAATATAACCGTCCAAATGTAACTCATAGACCATACCGTTACCCTCTCCATACTTCAGGGTTGGATACAGATGCTTTTCGTCGTATTCAGTTTACTTTTTTGAATATTCCAGATGAAAAACATTTTTCCACTCTGTTCACGTGATTCCAGAACTCCAGTCGTTATGTGACACGTTCCGACATGTTCAGATGACTTTAGCACTACAACATGCAAGACAGTACTTCCTGTTTCTGGGGATTCGGGTCTTGCAGTGTGCTCGTGATCATGGATTATAACAAAAATTTATGTGTAACAAATAAACGCTCATAAAAATTCTAGAATATTGTCATTGAGTATGACATTTCAGAGAAAAATGTCGCCGAACACAGGGTGCGCAATCTAGGTTCCGGGATTTAACGATGTCGTGTGAACTCTATGATTTGTCCAACACCATTTCAATATTTGAAAAATGTACCTCGATACTGTAAAAAACTGTGGAGTGATTTGTGGCATATTTGAACCACGATATTCATTGCAGATAACTCGTTTTCTAAAAACATGGCAGATCTTCAAGGTGCTGGTCTTTGTAAAACTCTTGTGCTCTAGGCCAAAAAGATGTCAGGCTAAGACTGACACGAAAAGAGTTGAAACAACATATTCAAGCATTTTATAACTGGTCTGGAACATCTAGCACTCATTTTAGTAAGTTATGTGCCTTTGAATCATGAATTAAATTTTTTCAATTATTCATGTTTTTCGTTTCAATTCCAAAAATATATTCGTTCTTTGTGAATCATGACCAAACTTGTACCACAAACGTGTAATGTACTCCAAAACTTTCTCTGAGTAGTTCAGATCGATTCATTGAGTTTGAAAAGAATTATGACGAAAAAGTCAATTGCGAATAAGATTATGAACAGTACTGTATGTTCTAAACCAAAATTTTGCGCAAACGTTTTTCAGCTTCAGCATATTTTCCTGCGCCTCCACCCGTAAACAGGCATCTAACACTCCGGAATCAATATATTCTCCCACTTTTTATTACCATCACTTAGGAGTGAGAACAAAATAGTAATAACTGTTGATTCTTGGTCGAATCATTCAAAATGTTCATTTCACTTTAGACTCGTTGTGAAAAACCGGTCTTTATGAACGTATTTGAAGTAAAAACAACTTGGTTGACCTTTGATAGTATGAATTTTGTTTGATTTTACCGTTTTGAAGGAGCAAAATAAGAGCAAATAAAAGTGGTCTCTGCTCAATGAATCAAGTATCAATGGTTTAGTTTTTTATTTACTTCACAACCCTATGTTATAAACAATATGAGTATGTTATCTCTAATCATTTCAATTCGCCAAGATTCAGAAGCTTATAGAATTTGGCTATTTGTTCTTCTTCTTTCTCTTCCTCCAGCACACTTGTTATTTGAAGATTTTTTAGTTTTTATTTGATTTCAATGAGCATGTTTGAATAAGAATGTTTCTTTGTGAAATCAAAAGAAAAACAATTTTCAGCAAAGGAGTGAAACAAAGAACATTTTTCTGTTGTTTCAGCTGATTTTTGCCAATTCTCGGTCAAAGTTCAAAATGAACATCAACTATGTGTAACAAAAATCGCAACACTCTCACAATGACAATTGACAACCAACTGCTTGGTCTCACTTTGTTTTTCACCGTTCCGTTTATATTATTAACCTCCCGGTTGTTTACGGATTCTGAATTTTTGAGTGGTACCTGGAGCTGACTTTCAAGCCCACCGGGAACAAAATGATGTAAATACGGCAAAACAGGAACCATGCATGAATAAACCCCCCGATGTGAGATTAAACGTGTAGCTGTTGTTTGATCCCGATGACACAGTGATTTGAATCCTTTTCTATTATTCTGTAGGCGTTCGCCTCAAGATAACATCTCAGCAACCTTGAACCAAAGCGGTCGATCTTATTTTGTTTTGTTTCAGTTGATCCGTTCCGGGTGGCATTTTCTTTGTTGTATTTCTGATCCTTCTCCAGCCCCAACATTCAACTAATTGCACACTTGGCCAGTTTTTCTCACCGAAATTGCATCTTTCTTGCAGAATTTTTACATTTCTCCTACATATTTCTGTCAAGCAATAACTGACATATCTTCCGCATGACGTGATGTTGTTTTTCATTAGTTCATCGCAAAATAGAATAAAGACAGCTTCCTTGAATCGAAAAGATCTCATTAGGATAGTTAGTTATATTTTCTCTCATGTTCAGAACACATTTTTAGGCTGATATGTATCGTTCTTAAAGATAACCTATATTGAACGACGAAATTGCAACATTCCTTCCTCCCGCGTGTTATTTACTGCTATCGCAACACATTTCTTTTGATGGTTTTCTTATCACAAACATGATAAAAACACACATTCTCTCTTTCTTTCGCTCATTACATCAATAAAAATAGCATGGCCTTAAATTCAGGAGTAAACGGTCATGCGATACAAGTTAAGGCGAGAGTGAACGAATACGACGCCATAATGTCAGGTATGATTTCGTAGTCTCCGCAACCCTCATAAGCCTCTTTTGAAACGGCTCCAAACGTCATGGAGAAATCGAAGATGCTCTCAGAAAGTGAAAACGAAAGGTGCAATGAGAGCGCATCATTGTTGTGGCTGGCTTGCAGTTTGTTTCGTTGGTTGCCTTACGTGTTGATCTTTAGCGTGCCTCGCGGCCGTGAGAGTAACCCCTCGCCTTCCCTCTCTCACTCGATCTCGCATGCAGTGAGAATTAGGGAAACCATGGGAGTATGAGAAATTGCACTGATAAAGAGATGTTTGGGGATAGGAACAACAAAGATTCTTATAAATGCTTGTACAGGGTGCACCAAAATTACTTGCACAACTTCTAGATAGCCTATATCAAAAAGTAAAAGTCAGAAAACCGTATAAGCTGACAGATAGTTTATTTATGATCATAAAAACAATTATCAACTAGTCTTGTTGGAAATGACTTCCTTCATTGGCGATGACAGCACAAAGTCGCCTTGGTTAGGCATCGATGGTTGCACGCAGGTAGTCTTCCGACAAATCGTCCCATTACTTGACAATGGTCTTCTTCAGGTCCTTGAAACTTGGATTAAGTTTAGTCTTGATTTTGTTCTGCAAGACCCTCAAGATGGCATGGTCAACCGGATTCAGGTCTGGCCACGACAGTAGCCATTGATCCGTGAGATGAGCGCAGCCAAATGAGTCTCGCACCCTTGTTGCGACGTTTTGGCTGTTTGAACTGGCGCACCGTCTTGCTGGAACACCCAGTAATGTCCATTAAAGTGATTTTGAGTCCAAAAAAGATGTTTCTACGTTAAATTCATAGAAATGGGGATTACTGTGTTGATTTTGACACAATTGTCGACAAAAAACAATGATAACTTGTCATCGGCACAAGCTGTTCCGGAAATTATCCCGCTAGCAGGTCGTAGGCTTGATGGAAGAAGTTGTTTCTTGTCAAAAGTTTCTACGAACATCTGAGCAACAGCTCGGTGGTTTTGAGACTCCAATTCAGCTTTCATCGCCATTAGCTTCTCATCAGAGAACACTGTCATCGAGTGTTCATGGGGCGCGTGCGCTGGAAGAGCTATCTTGGTATTACGAGCCTTTTCTCGGTTATATCATCTTTGTGAATAGAGGTTTTTTTTAATACGACAACAAACCAGCTTAAGCTTGTCTTTGACTATTGTTTCCATCAAATTCTGATTGATTTTCATATCGATTGCCATCTTTTTGATGATCCGAGTGGATTTCACCGTATCCTAGCTTTCCCAGCTCTAATCTGCTCCAGAATGATGACTATTGGTAATTTTCTTAGCACACGTTTACAAAAAGACAAACTGAACTTGTTTACATCAAAATTTGAATTATTAACAGTTCATTCTGGAATTCCCAGCCGTTTGATGATGCCGCATAGGTGGACTCCCGCCTGCGACTGGGAGAGCATTGTGAGTTTGAGGGCACCATCGCCCTAGAACTGGACCGATTGATCTAGAACTCAGCAAGAAAGTGAAAAACAATATGACAAATAAAAGTTTCAAGAATTCATAGATAAGAAGTGCTTGAACAAGAAGCTGTATGAGGTCAAACTTTTGTGCAAGTAATTTTGGTGCACCCTGTAATTCATACAAACGGTAACTTCGATTTTCTGACAATTCTTGATTCGATCAGTTGATTCGAATCTTACAGAACACTGACAATGTTGAAATACACGTGTATTTAGGAGCGAGTGTTCTCCAACTTGAAAACTTTCTGAAACTCTCAATCCATTGAATCTGGCAGTTTTTTTTTCTCAAATCGCTCAACATGAATAACTAATTGCATTAAATGATTCATTTTACACGACCTTAAGTAATATTCTGCAACTGTTTGTTTTTCCCTAGTCAATTCGCCTCCGAACCAGCTTCTTGTTCCGTGAGGATATTGTTGGATTTTGAATTCCAGTGTTCTCAACAAGACTTGATTGTTACCTAGTAATTAGAAGATGTTCGAAAAGTATAGTTCATTTTAACAAATTAATCAGTTTTAGAATCTTATCGTAATTTCTAGTTCAATTTTTTCTTCTGCACTATTGGAAGCGATTATGAAGCTGGTGAGGTAGATAATTCTAGATGATTGCACGATGAAATCTCGATGATTCTGAGTGTTAGGTAGGACACATAGGAAATTGCAAGGTTCCAGCACAACCTATTCAATTTCCGATCCCCTCCTGGTAGTACCAACTGCGAGTATAAAACAGAACACAAGCTCACTCGAGCGAATATTCGTGTTGTGACATTTGACTCCATTTGTCTCAAGATTCAACATCATTAGTGTGTTACCTAACCAGCAAGATAACAAAACAGAGCCCACCGAAAAAGTTATCTTTTCAATACGCAACTCGCCTTGGTGTTACCATATTAATTGCAACTACATCATGAATTCCTACTTCTCACGATCATTTTATTATTCTCCAATGAGACGTATGTTGATTTTGCAGCTGCATATTTGCTTGAGAAAATACTGAAATAATTTATAATCGAATGTCGAGGTGTCCCGGACACTTCAGTTCAAACCAGTTGATAAATTTATTTTTCTACTGATAAGGTTTTTTGGTCAAACATTGGCAGTTTTTTGATTGAGTTTACACGTTTTTGACTTTGTCGGGGTCAGAAAAATGTGTAAAATTGTCAGAAAATTATTTGTTGTGTTTGGAAGGTTCAGTTTTTTTCCTAAAAATTCTGTCAAAATGACAAACTCAACTTACACAGCTTTTTTTAAACCACTGAATGTTAAGTTAAACTGGGTTCAAGCACTTTGAATCTAAAAAAAACTCTAGCTGAGAAACGAATTTACAATTAAATGTTTTTGATACTGATTTGCGCAGTTCGAACAAATGACTCATTTTTGGAATTACTTGAAAACGGTTCCAATTTGCTAGATGAGTAATGTGTACACATGTTCGCAAGAGCGAAAGCCAATACGGTTGCCGAATAAATTTTGCTAATATGTATGTTTCCAGAAGTGTCGGGTGGCAACTCCCCTATGCAACCATCCACCTCTCTGAATCCAAGTAGCAACTCAAGCAACGCTTCGAGTAACATCATCCTCAACCCGGGTAGCAATGACAGCGGCGTGCACCATGTCAACCACATAACCCAACCGTTCACGCCGCACCTCAACGGTCATCAGATGAACCATGGAATCGAGAATCATCAAGTGAACAACGTGAACCACTTTGGAGAGAAGAACTCCGGTGAGTGTGAAAGGAATGACTTGTGTGTGCATGATATCAGTGCTTCAAACTGGGAAAGACCCACAGCAGAACAGTAAGGTTTGACTGGTTACAGCCGCCACCTTCAAGCTGTATAACTTTCACTAATCAAAGTTATCCGCTCTCATGGAAACATTACTTTCACACATTTTTAAATTTTCTATTGTTTCTTTTCAAATCACATAGAAGTTGAATCACTGAACTTACTACAGGCTCAAACTGTTTCTTTTTGCGAAATAGACCTTACACAATGTTTTCAAAACATAGAGCTGACATGTGAGAAGGTTTTTTTAGTGAAGTATAACTACATAATGAAAAAAACTGTATGATTTTTTTTCAAAAAAAAACTAGGTGGTCCCTTTTAGAAAAAAACTGGGTGGTCCCTTTTCAAAAAAAAAATGGGTGGTCCCTTTCCAAGAAAAACTGGGTGGTCTCTTTAAAAAATTGGGTGATCCCTTTTCAAAAAAAAACTGGGTGGTCCTATTTCGAAAAGACCGGGTTGTCGCGATCCTTTTTTGTTTAAAAGAAGTGGTCTTTCTTAATACAGGAAAACAGGGTGGTTTTTTTCTTTGTCAGAAACACTAGGTGGTCCTATTGCATGGTATTAAAAACAGGGTGGTCTTTTTTATGTAGAATACGAATATACCGTATGTCCCTTTTTTTATACTGATTTCCCCTCCTCATCTGGATATGTGTCCAATTTTGGTCATTGTGATTTCGAAAATTCAAATTTTGTGCAAGAAGACGAGCGAGCAATCGTGACGGATGGTCAGTCTATCATTGTTTCCATTGAGATGAGGTACAATAGATGAAAGCCGCCAAAACTATATCGAGTTCTTATCCGCCCAACTTTTTGTCTCTCCATTTGCTCTCGTCCGAAACATTTGAAAATTAAAACTTGGAAGAAATTCGAAATGTCCGGTCATGTCACAGCTGATAGCTATCATGACAGCTCAACATATGCAAACAATTTGATTTGTTTGGACTAATTCAACGAAAATCTTATTTGGTAAATCTTCTGATCTAACAATAACTTTGCAAACAACAGAAACACACTAATCTGTGATTTTCAATCTTCCATTTCTGTTGACAAAAAGATTAAGTAGAGATTTCGTCAATAGTTTTTGCACTTGTCAAAAAACTTTTGTGATGACGTCGTCATACTACAAAGTTGCACTAAGTACAATCCTGAATCCAGCGTAAGCATTCTCCTCCGTTCCATCAGCCAAAGCAGTCAAAGTGCAATTAGACTGTGAATACAACGTTCACGTGACAGCTCAAACGTCGTCAATTACGACCTTTTCTGAATAGAACTATCAGTGATAATTGCGTCAAACTAGGCACACTTCCATGTATCTTTTGTCCTGCATCCTTGGAAATGCCCGTGAGTTTGGATAGTAAATAAAAGAATAAAAGTCGGGTGGCCCGTTCTCGTGCGCGCGACCCCTTTTTTGACCTCCCTTCAGAGTTTGACCATTTTTTGACAACCCTGATATCGCATCATTTGTAAACAACTTGGCTATGCGTTCGAACCATTCATGCGATCAAAAGTTCACCCGGTCTTTTGAGTGAGTTGTCATGCTAATTTTCACTAACCAGTGATATTTTGTCACCAACAACTGTTTTTCTCCACGTTTTTGAGTCTAAGATTGTCGTTTCAAGCATGACATTTCCAGAAAATGATCAAAAGTTATCTCAATCAATATTTCACATTTTTAATTGAATGATCTTAAATAATGTATAGTTTTAATTTTTTGTTTGAGCGCTTAGTTTACTCTGTCAACAATACTTTTCAGGTGCTATGGATACATCACTGCCGCCATCAACTTCCGGATCAGCTGCAGGTTCAGCGTCAACATCCTCGAAAAAAGAAGCAGCTCTTCCGCCAACTCCAGATGGTGAGTTCGCTTTTTGAACAGAAAAAAAAATAAACACGGTCTCTACGATTGAATTTCGGCAGACAAACTTCAAAGTATATGTGGATCTAACATGTTTGGTTTGGTTTTGAGAAGGTAGCGTGGTCAAGTAGATAATTTTTCTGCTCGTGGCCAAAAAAAGCAGAGATTTCGAGAATTTTTCTGCAATACGTGAACCACATTGTACTCAGACTGCAAGTTTAGACTCTGAAAAATACAAAAACAACTAAGAGTTCAAGCTAAACTTGGCGCGAAAAATGAGAACAGCGTATGACGGAAAGATTTTCAGGTCCGGCTCCAGATGCAAGTGCACCACCAGCACGTATCATCGAATATCTCATGCAGCTTCGAGTGGTAAGAAAAATTGAATTGCAAAAACTACTTTAAATAACAGGACAATGGTGACAAAGAGTTTGACCAGAAAGCGACAGAGTCCATTGTGAAAAAGCTGAAGGACAAAAAAGAAGACTTAACAACTCTGATCACAGTTGTGAAAAGTCACGGCAAAGAGTGCATGGACAAATGTGTGCTGATTCCAAGAACTTTGGATGGACGACTTCAGGTTTCACCCAATTTCTCTTCATGTCTCCACAGCAAAATTTAGGTCATGGGTAGAAAAGGCTTCCCACACGTTGTTTACGCGCGCCTGTGGAGATTCACAGAACTTCACAAAAATGAACTTCGTGGAATCGACCTATGCCAGAACGCTTTCGACATGAAAACAGACCATGTGAGTTTGTTTGACAAAAACTCAAGATTTAAAAGATTTAAGGTATGTGTGAACCCGTACCATTACGAAATATACACTGGAACCGTGGTCGGTGTTGACACACTTGCAGATCCGACTACACCACAGAAAGTCAGGTTCGTAGAGAGGGAAAACCTTCTGAAAAATCAAAATTTAAAAAAAAACGTTTGAACGTTTACAAATGAATGCAGCTACTGAAAACCTATATAAAAACGCTCTAAAAATCGGAATTGTCCATTTCGACAAAAAAAATCAAATGAAAAACAGACACTCAACTTTATGTGAAAAATGGGTTTTCGACACACATTCACCTTCACCGTTTCCTGAAATGCTACCCGATTCTACTCATTCAGAGTAATTTTCGACGAAATAGAAATTTTAACTCAATAAACAGATTTTTGGAAGAGAAGTTCAATAAAGGACAAACAATACAGAAAATAAAGAGAACGTTCCAGTAGAAGTTAAAATTGAGAAAGAAGAACAACTTTATTGTTTTTTTGAAATGCAGGGTTCCACTTTTAACGCATACTCCTAGTGGACGAAACTTACTGTTGATGAACCATCAATTTCAGAGACTTGGTGCTTCCAGGAACACAGAAGCGCATGAAACCACCTTCGATGTATCATCAGACAACACCAACACGTCCACAGCAGCACGCACCCATGCGACCATTCTCATCCATGAGTTTGTCGATGATGTCACCACAACACGCCGCCATGGGTCCACTTGGGAGTCCAATGAACATGCTTGGCTCTCCCCCACTGATCCATCAAGGACAACCATCGAGACCACCAATGGTGAACCCGCTGATGTCACCAACTATGCCCAGAATGCAAGGAATGCCAGGAATGCCGGGATTGCCGGGAATGATGCCACCAGCGTCGTCTGCGGCTCAGCCACAAACTTCGATCCCATCATACATGCAGTCATCTTTCACGGCCCCACAAGATGCCTCAGCTACACTTCAACAGCAACTTTTGGCGACACAAGAAGGAATTCACCAGAACCACCAAATGCAACAAGCAATGAGAAACCAAGAAGGTAGGGATACTTCTTCCGCGCTCGTTTCCGTTCGTGTGTAGCTGAAAAAAAAACGAATCCCAGACAGATCTAATTAAAAATGATGAGGCGTCTGGCGTGTTTTATCCGATCTGCTGCATGTCATTCTCGTTTGAAGTACACGACAAGTATCAATCACTTGTTTTCAGTGATATGACGTCTGAAGTTTTCTCAAAAAAAAATCCTTGTAGAACATTATATCTCAAAAAAGGAGTTTGCACGAAACGTGATCAACCAATGAAAGCACGTGTCCTCGAAGTAGACAGAGTCCTCTGTTAACTGAATTTGCTCGTTTTCAGAAAATTCGTTAATGTCTGAGAGCACTTTTTACTGGCTTTCCGATTTTCTTGTTTCTAGAAATAATGTTAATGTGAAATCTTGAGTTTTGTCAACCTTTCACTGACATTCAAAAAATACGTGTCTTTCGTTTTTTGTTCAAAAATCCGATCAATTCGAAAATTGAAATTTTGACTTTTAGAAATTAGAAAGACTGTTTGTCACAGTTTTCTATCGTTCACCCAACTTTTTCGATTTGAATCCACAATGGTATCACAAAAACCATTTTTTCTCACGAAGTAGAATATAATGAGATGTACATTGCTTTTCAGATTTTTATGAAAAAAATATTTTCTGAAAATTGACCCATCGATCCATTCAGTACTTATGATTTACAGGACAACCCTCAAGCAGCAATGCAGATCTTATGAGTTCCGCGAACATTCAGAACATGGTTCCACAACGACATCCAGGACCATCTCAACCGCCGATCTCAGCTCGACGCAACATTGATCTGTCTCAGTTTCGAGACATGTGCAGAACTGTTAGTTTGACTCAATGTATTCAGAAAGTTGTATGTATTTGTAATGAAAATTGTGATGATTGACAAGAATGTTGTGATTTTAAGAAAATCCAAAAATGCAAAAAGAAAAACACGTTTGCAGTTGAATGAAAAATTCACTGCATAGTAAAAATATCTGAAACAATATCATTTCAGATGTACGGTCCGACTTTTTTTGCACGTGCCGAAAGACCTCCACTGCAACCAGCACCTGCTTCAGATGTCTACATTGATGTAAGTTACATAAATACCACATAATTATGACAAATATGAAAGTAAATGTGATTGAAAAGTATGAACCGACTTACTCAAAGAGCGATGCCACCCTCACTATGAGAAATTGCGAAAAACCATTTTTTCTAAAGAATTAATTAGAAAAAAAAGTTTATTTTTAGAAGAATCTGTGAAAAGTTTTGAAAATTTAGAGTATTGTTTTTTATTTTCTTGAATATTCTCCATATTTCTTCCAGCAGGGTGAAGAGTGATACTTGTTCTGAAGATTTGAAGCAAAACGTTTTTTTCAAACTGGCTTTTCCTGTCTTGAATCTTCAAGTTTTTAATGGTTCATTCAGAAAAAGTTTCTAAACAATAATTGTTGCAGAGACAAGTGCCCAGAATGCTGGGAGTCACTGAAACGGTGCGTGTTGTCGCACCCGACCAGACAGCTCAAGGACCTCTGCCGGAAGGAGTCGCGTACTACGGCTTAGGTAAGCCAGTAGTTCTTTTTAGAATCAATGAAATTTGATCATCTCTCATTATCCATTATCATTATCATCTCTTGCACATGCACCGGCAAAAAAGACACCGGACTCAGCTTGCGGCACTCATTTGCACTTGCCTACCCTATTTTGCGAGTCATTTTAACCACTTTGTAGAAGTTTGAAAACGAGTTGGTGAACCAGTATGCTTACAACGTGTTTCAGTTACTAATAATATAATCATATTTACCCATTTTGACAAGTGGAAAACAGTGGTGTAAGAATACGTTTACCAGAAAATCATGATCTTTTCGGATGTCAGGGAATGTTTTGTCTATCTTTCCATTTTAGCTGTTGTCAAGTATTTCTCCTAAGTTATTTCATTATTTATGAGTGCATCAATGCTTTATTTATGTGCATGCCGCTCACTTTTGTTACGAATAAAATTAAAAGAAACAGTTTTCTGATTGATGAAAGTGACTAACACAGTGCTTTTGCTGGTATGGGACAGAACCGCTCCCGGTGTCTTTTCTGCAGGTATTCTTTTCCTACTTGCTGATTCTGTTTGCTCCTGCTTTAGAAGTGATTTTTGAAAATTTGAAAGTCTACGAGACTTCTAAGTTTTCGGAAATCACTGATTGCTAGATCTTCACCCAGTAACTTCGGTTGAAACTCGTTTGTTGTGGTGATGGTGCTTTTAACTCTCTGCTGGAAGAATTTGCTCCTCTACCGAAGACAAACGGCTGGTGATTATTTGGATTACAGACACAGTCGGATAAGCAAGACGTCGACAACCTCCGACCACCTGGAACACATTTGCTTTTTCAATAACCTATCGTTGTTTTGGTGATAGTGACACTTTGTAATATGATCACTCCTATTGTTTTTACAACAAAAAATTGAATATCTTGTCTCAACCATTGTTCAACCTGAATGTCTGTCGCGGCGTGAGAGTCAGCTTCTCCAAAAATGCAGAGTCAATTTTTGTCGGCTACTCTTGGCAGTGAGCGGTGTTTGTCGCGCGGTTTTGACCAGAAGGCGGAGCATTCTATGATTCTAACACGATGGAAGCGGAGCATTTGTTTATGAGAAGCGAATACGGGCAATTCATTGTCGGCAGAATTGATACCACCGATACTGTATTCCAAGCGTGACCCAAGCCAGAATGAATAACCCAACCCCGGATATGGAGTTCGTTCAAATCGGAGAGTTCGCCACGGTAAACTTGGAAACTCTGAGAGTGAACTCAGACAGCGATGGATCAGAAGAGCATCATGACTATCTTGAACTTGATCCATATTCAGAGAATGTCGAGCAAATTGGCAACTTTGAGATTGTCACAAGTGCCCTCGAGCCAGTCGGGTGTGAAGGTGAGCGGTTTTTTCTCTCTACTAAAACGTATTTTTGAGCTGTAAACAACACGTTTTTACACGTAAGCGACAATTCAAAGTTCTGAGAAATGTCGTGAGAAAATTGTATGACTTCCCCCCACGTTATCTTGACTTATTGGACACTGCTCACTACAAATAAATAAAATTGGGGGTAGCTTACCAAGTGTTCACGTGAAGAATAATCCAACATGTCAGAAATTGATGAATGAAATAAGAAATAAGAGAAAGAGACTGTTTTCGAAGAGTTCTCTGGGGTATTTTCAATCATTGTTGACGATTCTTGATTCTAATTTTAGCTGTAAATTGACTCCTCTTTGGCATGTTTTGTGAAAGTAGTCATAATGCTTCACCCATGATTCATTCTCAAAGAAATATGGCACACTTTGAACCAAAGCATAAACCACAGTTCCAGATGGAAGTTGTGGTTGGAGTACCATTGTGTACCACGAGAAAGGAGTCAAAGTGACCGAACGCAAGGTCGCCACATGTGACTTCTGGATTGACGGTGGATTCCTGAAGACAGACAACCGATTATGCATTGGACTTGAGCCAAACCCTCAGATCACGGCGTCTTCGAGAAAGATTCGGTTTGTTAAACCTCCACTCACTCTGAATAATTGAACACTTGTAGTTCGATTATCATGGACGGTATTCGGCTCTCCCACAAACCGAACGGAGATGTCTGGCTTCATAACAATCTCAACTTCCCAGTTTTTATCACATCAGGCTACCTTGATGTCATAAGTGGTTCGCCGAGACTCGAAATGGTTCACAAGCTCTATCCCAAGTCGGTCCTCAAGGTTTGTGTTCGAAAAAAAACACACTTTTGATTTTCCAGATTCTCGACCAAGAAGAGGTCCAAGACTCAATCCGCGACCGCCTTCTCTGCTCCGACCTCGCCAGCATGCACCTAGAAGGTATCACCACTCCGATGAAAGAGGTCTTCGATACAAAATCAAAAGAAGAACTACAAGCGGTAGGTCGTTCATTATAATTTGAGAATGAAAACATGTTATTACACAATTGGAGAGATAGAGATTGATAGTACATAAAAACAACCGAGAGTGATCATCTTCTACCCTCATTATCCCCACACACACAACAAATTTCAGGAAGCGAACAAAGGTCCAGACGACATGCACCGGTACTGTTGCATCAGCGTGTCGTTCTGCAAAGGGTTTGGGGAATGCTACCCAAAGTTCCCAACAATCAAGGACACTCCGTGCTGGTTAGAAGTCAAGATTAACAAGTGAGTTGCAATTTTATGATGGAACTCCGCTTCGTTAGATGCATTTTAACAGTTGAAAAAATTTCCAAGACTGCGATACAAAATAATATGCCAGAGGTTTTCTATTTAACAAAGTAAGAAGTGCTCTGATGCTACTTTCGAAAATCCAGAAAAAAAAATTGAAAATCGTTGACTGATAGTTATTGTTTGCTGTTTTAGCGTCTACGACCACATGGACAAACTGGTGACCGAGCTGGCGCACTGGAAGAAACGATACCGAGAACGTGAGCAGGAACGTAGTTATGACGAGCCGGACAGCTTACTCTTTCCTCTTCCTATGCGCAGACTCGAACGTCTTGTGTGCGGAAACCTGGACCAAAATTCGTCAAAGCAAACTCCATCGACGGACTTGGTTCCAGACGGCAGTGACCCGATTCACGACGATGATGATGCATTGATCTCCGAGATGACCAACGACCCTGTCCCACTACAGCCACACCCGAAAGCATCAGCTTTCTTGATTTCCCCATTCGACACGCCAACACGTATGCCGACGTCAGTGACGTCACCACTCCAGATGCAAACCTCAACCCAGTAGCCATACCATAATGATCTCAACCCCTGCACCGAATGTACATAAAACGTGTTCATTGATAATCAAACACAGATTTTAGTTCAAAAGTCCATATCGACAGACAACAATACACTCACTCTAATTATTAGTACACAAACACATGGAAAACGTGTTCTCAGTTAACCCTAATCCCCATGAATGAAGCTTTAATGCTCCGACCGACCCAAAAAATATTTATGGATCCCGTTTGTACCGATCATCGTAGCCACATAAAACACTCAAAATTTAAACTCGTCCCCCATTTTCTTCATTTCCAATAATATTCACCCATACCTTGCCTGATTATTTTAAAGTTTTATTGATAAATATACAAAGAGTTATTTTTATCGTATTCTGAGTGCCTAGAAATTCTCAAAAATCAAAATTTCACAGGAATTTTTCTATTCTTTTTTAGACAGTAATGTTGAGAATATTGTGTGCAGAAGGAAAATATGGAGTTGGTGTTACATACATTCAGTGCTGAACATACCCCTTCTAGCAAATCTACGTATTGACTTTAACGGAACGAAAACTT
The DNA here is from genome assembly GCA_963978915.1 of Caenorhabditis parvicauda. NCBI lineage: Eukaryota > Metazoa > Nematoda > Chromadorea > Rhabditida > Rhabditidae > Caenorhabditis > Caenorhabditis parvicauda. The sequence goes on along the minus strand of OZ022249.1, from coordinate 13,627,325 downwards.
GCACTTCTGAGAATTTTTGGATGAAAAAAATAAAGTGATAAATTCTTGAGAAATCGAACATCTAGTGTAACAAAAGAAACTTCTTATACCACAAAACTAGATACGTTGAATGCGTTGGAGGAACGACATATAAAGCTGGTCATTTTACCGAAGTTTTCTTTTCAAACCTTATCATTCAACCATAAATGACAATAGTAAAGATACCAACCGGATCTATCTCTCATGAAGTTGGTTATCGATTGAGTTCCCGAATTTTCTGTAACAAACTTCATTTATCATTATCATAGCAATGCACAATGGTGATATTTCATACGATGGCCATCAGCATCTATAACTTGTTGCCAACGTTGGGGTAGCGTCTCAATGCTATGGCGATACCAGGTCTCGTCGTGTTGTTGGAGGAAGTGGCGGGACTCAACCTCGGCCACATTACTGTAATCAGTTTTATCCAGATACTGTTAGAGGTCAGAGAACAAATAAAAATCAGTTGAAAGCTAGATCAGGACTATAGGGCGCGTTGGGTAGAACAGTCCAACCGTAACCGAGTAGCTCAGTCTTGGTTAATTTACTAACGTGGGGTCAAGCGTTATCGTGTTGAATATAGATTTAGGCATCGGCTCCGCGAGTAGGAATGAGATGATCCTTGAGGGCTCGTAGCTGATGAGCAGAGGATTAACTGTCTATAGTAGTACCAGCCTTTGGGATCTCCCAATTCTCTACAATAAGAGCAGACCACCAGACAGAGAGCATCATTTTTTTGTTGTGAACATCAACTTTGGGAACGTTTGGAGCAAAAGGAATCGGGATCTACTCAAGCGGCATTCCCTACAACATTAGAATAGACCATTCACTTCTCATCTGCAGTGATTATTTCATCGAGCCTTTGAAGACGGCGTTGGGTGGTGAGCAGAGACATTGACATGTCGACCCTCCGATTAAGATCAAAATTCGGTTAGGTCTTGTTGATTTATTTGAGATTTTTAGCAACAGTGAACGGTCGACACCAGGTGTGTGCTCTCATTCAATTGTACTTACTACATATGGACTAGCCTCCACGGCTTCACGTAGTTTGTCCGTATCCATCTCAGACCGGCGACCTGATTTTGGAGCATCTTAGAGGTTGTAGTTCTTCTCATTGAATCGGATGTACCTTTTGTTGACTGTACTAGCTGAATGCATTCTTGCAGTACGTTTATTGAAGACTATCCATGGTTTCTTTTTTGTTGGAGCCAGAAAGGTTTGGAAAAAAGCAAAACTTGACGGACATAAAAATTTTCTGGGAAAAATGAGGCTACCATTACCAATAAATGGAACTAAGGAAAGACTCATTCACACTACTAGCAAGGGAATACTTGATGATAACAATCCGCTAACGTAAGGGTAGAGGGGTGGTTGTTGTTCAAGAAAGCCAGGACGTGCACTCAAAAACACCCCAAAAACTTGGAGACTTGATCGACGTTAAGAATAGTGACGATTATTATAGGGTACTAGAACTCTCGAATCGCGGAGTATGTCACTTGGTGACAGAAAAGAAGAGGTGATGAGGACTGATCATTCTCGTTTTGTTTTATTCTCTTCTGTATGGGTTTCATGTGATTTTTCAGCAAAAAAATTAGTAGAAAAATAAGAGAATTAATAAAACGTGAGAATATTACTTTGTTTACGTTCTAAATCATCACAAGACTGTGGAAGAAAAAAAGGTAAATTGAAAACCAACAACCTGTGAGGATCTGTTCCTTTTTTCAGTTCACAAGATGATGAAATAAAGAAGAAACTTCTTGAACGACAACAATGTTGATTTGAAATAGATACAAATTGGGAAATTTAACAAAATTACGGAGTAAAATCCTAATTTTGATTATCCGGTAGACTCGTTAGAAGGTCGTGAAATATTGTTGTAGTTTGAAAGATTTTTTTGGTTCTTCACAATTGGAAAAAATTCCAAGTGCGTTTTTCAGATCAACCGCTTATTAGCTGTTTCGATGGCTCTAGTGTCTTCCTTAATATACGAGATGATAACAATTTGTCTTTTTCGAAAAAAAATTAATAAACGTTTTGTCAATGTAAGAAAATTATGAAGTGTTATGAAACAATTGTAATGTAGGAAAAATGACATTTGTAGATTTATTTCCAATTTTCAGATCATCTCAGCCAATCCAGGTCCGTATTGGAAAGTCCAAAGAGCATTTGAAGTCAAAACTTTGTCCTTTCTCCCGGAGTGCTCTGAGAAGTGTTCCCTGTTTGTTCTGTAGTTTGGAACATAAGAACAAAATTCACAAAAAGAGCATTTGCTGGAAGTAAGAGAGCTCCGATAAGTTGAAAAACTGCGCGCAAAACCGTTTCCAAGTGGATTAGTATGAGCAAGCTCTCAAGAATCTTAGAACAAACAGCTAATCAGCCAGTTTGTTCTTCTTCGTTCGTCCACCGTGGACCATGAACTCTGAGTTCTCTCTTGACCACTACGACGTTACTGTCAGTGTCGACCAGGATGACGGGGAAGACAAATCCGAAGACGAACAGGAAGAGTTAAGAGAGGTATATGTTCATTCTTGTTTGAAACCCAGTGAAATATATTCATATGATTTTGACAAAAAAAAATTAGCAAGTTCCAGTAACTTTGTACTGCGAAACTTCCCCTAAATTTAATTTCCTGTTTTATAAACTATTTACAGTGTATAAGTTGATCTTCTGATACTATCCAGCTTGTTTTTTGAGAATGATCCGAAGCTATCAAATAATGTCTCAAAATACTTCTCAATCTAGAAAACAAGAAATTTTTCCGCGTAAATTTGAGAATATCAAGAATCGAAGTTTCCGGACATATAAGCATTTTCGATATTCAATGGCTCGTTTGCAATCCCAAGGTCATGATTCATGGCAATTAATGGACATTTATGTATTCTCGGAGTTATAACACAACGGATACATTCTCCCGTTGTGTTTATAGCGTTGTGAAATTTGGTTTTCATAGCAACTATATTCAGTGATAAAAAATTATTCTAGTAAATTTCTGTTACTCAAAGGCCAATGATATTTTCTCAAGGTACATTCTCCAAGGTATTTCTAACTCTAAAATAACCTCAACCCACGCTCTACGTATTCTACATCTCTCAAAGTGCGATGTTTTTATCATGTGATGTTGCGAAGTATGTAACATCGTCAGGGATTAATAGACCCACCTTGCTCTCTCTCTCTCTCTCTCTCTCTCTCTCTCTCTCTCTCTCTCTCTCTCTCTCTCTCTCGTATATTTATTTTTCAATCATGTTTGAATCGAGTGGATATGGATTCTCACTAAGCGTTTTCCGCATTAGTTTTGCGTGTTTTCACTTTTTCCTTGATTTGCATGTGAAATTATTTTGGTCGGCCTGTGTTTTTCAAGTAATCCGGACATGACAGACACAGTTTATGCTTGAGACAGCTCGGATTGCTCAATTTCAACTCTGAACATCTATCAAACAATGACATTCATTGAAAATTCTCCTGGATATTTCGTTTTTAGTCGCTAGATGCTCGGCAACACGACATTTGATTCCATAAATCTCAACGACGCTTCAATTTCCCTTTTAATGAGACTGATCGTCTCAAACTAGCCTTTTGACTTTCATGAAATTACCAAAAAATTGTTTCAGTTATGTCTGATTCACAAAATTTGAAGTAAATCCGAGTGTGAGTTATCCTGAGAAGCTTTATCCCAGATGAAATTCCATGATCTCCGGAAATCGAGTGTACCCAGCTGAATTTCTGCTACTCTTTGTTTACCGATCGGTTTTATCATCGAATCACTAGGTTACCTCTAATGAATGTGTTCGAGTTCACGGAAATTCTAGTTTTTTTTTTTCAAAACTGCACTTCAATCCAAACTTGCAAATTTAATTTTTCAAAAAAAAAACAGTTTTATCATTTGATTTTCGAAAAGAAACAACAACTTTCAATATTTTGAAATTATCTTATAATCTTAAATCTTCCAAGTGAAATACAAAAAATTCTCAAGATATTTTTCAATAATACATAGTACATGAAAACTAATCCACATCCCACGCCAGATACATTCTTTGAATGAGTTATGTTCACATTCATATGTTTTATGTAAAAATTGAACGTCACATGCCGATCGTTTCACTTGAATAATGAAGGTAATCCTTCAATGGTCATATAATCCTTCATATGAATCGCAGCAGAATTTTGCAACTTTTGAAGGTTTTGAGAAAGTTTTTGATATGTTGTATGCTTCAATTGTTTTGAGAACAGCTTACGTGATCACTGGACAGAGTTACTCTCATCATATCAAACCACAGTGTTCAACTTTCCTGTTTGCACATCGTTGAGACTCACTTCTAGTTGGGATTTGTTTTTACAATAGTTCACTTTTGTTCCTTCTCTGTAACTTTTATCATTCTCCGTTCTCACTTGGTTCAGAAAAATTATGTTCCAAAATAGATGAATTCACACGGTTTCCTTGACATCATAGATATTCTGAGAATTATACCATGTGCAGTTCTTCCTGTACATATTTTCACTGCAAATCAGTTTTACCCAAACCGATTGGAATTTTTTTCTCAAAACTAGCACTATGTATTAATTTGTTACCATTGTATAAGAAGTATTGATTTTTCTGAAACATTCTGAACAACTTTGCGTGTTGGAAATAACATTTATTTTTCAATCATCGATGTTCTCCCTTACAGATTTCTGATAATTTTAAATCATTATACTAGCCGCAAGAATGGTGAACCATGGAAAAAATAATTATAATTCGTGTTTTTTCGTAAATTCACCAGAACATTTTTGTACTGCCAATTCACAAAATTCCACGTTGATTCTAAAAAATAAGATTCAAAGTCTTTTTAGATAGAAGAGACGACTCATCTTTTTAGGAACAATTTTCTGAAAACGAGAAGACACAAAGAAGCAGCATTCTCATTTTGCTTGTTCGTTCTTTTCAATACTCTGATGAAATCTCACCGTTTGCTCGACATTCTGAATCTTTCAGGAATCAAGCGGAGACGATTCGATGGAGCGTGTGATCGAAGAAGACTTAGAAATACCCGAACAACAAATTAGCGAAATAGAGATGTTCGTAGAGGATAAGGAGTATAAACTAGCCAGGGATGGTGAACTCTTCGCGAAATGGATTTTTATGCACATTCAACATCATAAGAACCTACATCCGGAGAGAGTTGCTTTGGTTTGTTTGCTTATGGACTATTTTGTGATTGAGCTCATTTCTCCAAAATTTTTCTCGGGCGAACACAGGGCGCAAAACGAACCTGGCATTGGTGGCGACGCCCCGAGAAAAATTTTGGAGTTTGATTTCACTTCGGAAATTTTATACTTTTCTGGTGTGTTCTGCTGTAAAATTTTTAATTTCAGAAATCTGATTTTGAACTCGTGAGAACCATTTTTTAACACAAAAATTAAATACTTCTGTGTAAAATGTCTTGTTCAGGTAGAAGAAATAGACGAAACTCGTTGCGTGACATACTTCGAGCTCATTGAAGGTATTTCTAAATGTGCCAACTACCTCCGTCATCACGGAATCAGAGAAGGCGCTCAAGTAGCGATTTGTATGGAGAACTGTATTGAATACGTCTTCTACTTATTTGCTCTCTATAGACTTGGCGCAGTGCCAGTCCTTCTGAGTCCGTCAAACATAGGTAAGTTTTCAGAATCTGTGTATTTTGAGAGAATCAAGTGAAAACTCTAGATAAGACTGACAAAATCGAGTGCCTTGCTGCAATTGTCGACTTTGATCATTATGGAACAATTCTGCGAGAGACTGGAAAATTGGTCAACATTCAGGTTAGGCTTTTATAAGAGACGAGTGAATTCACGTTCAGCACGTTTTTGTACTTGCTGCAGAGCTGAGCCAAATCTATGTACCACGCCACGTTTGGATCTACGACGGATACGGATTTGTTGATTTTCCGGCAACTTACAAGCACTGCATGCCGCTGAAAGATGAAGTCGTGACGATTTTCCATACTAGGTTTGATATAAAAATTATGAAAATTGTCGTTGAGATGGTTTCTTGGACTTTTGCGGAAAACAACTGGAACAAGTTATTCAAAAAATATTTGTTACTCATTTTTCAGTTTGATCGTTTCCAAATCAAATTCAACAAATTGAAAACATTATGATTCCAAGATCCCACTTTGTACTACTCAAAATTTTACGAGATTCCATAATTTTTTCTTGAAGTCCGGACTACATCTCTGAGGTTAAACATTTTGTAACCACGATCTTTAAGACAAGTTTGATTCATGTTACACAGGTCAAGCTGAGTGTTGACTCAGTGTCTTGTGTATCACATCATTTCTTTCAGTGGATCACACTCGAAGAAAGGAAAGTTTGTCAGTCACAAGTCAAAGAGCAGTCAGCTGGCTTGCCTTGAGTACTATGAGAAGTTGTTCGAAGGATTGGAAGACCAAGAACAAAGGAGCAGACAGTCGCATATGATTTCCAGTGGACTGAACACAATCGATGCATGGTCCTACTTATGCTATTCACTTGTAAGAGGCGACACGTGCATCCTGGCTGAATGTGCTACTGATGTCTTTAGAGCATCTTTACTTGACAAAGTCGCAGGACTCATCGATCAGTACAGAGTTGGTTGACTCTCTTAGCTCAAAAAAAATAACTCAGATTCAATTAATCATCTCCAATGTGCAACTCCTGCGATGCTTCTTGAAGTACGAACTTCAGAATGTTTACGATCTCTCATGTTTAAAAGTTTGTTCTTGTTTGAAATTATTCACAAAAAGTTCCAGAGTTCCAACAGATGAGAAATATCTCTTTCAGGTCATCGCAAACACTGGCTCTCCGATAAGCAAAAGAATAGCAAAAAAAATAACAGAACTTTTTGGAATCACGCTTATTCAAGGTATGTTGACAGTATCGGTGATTTATTCAATTTTCTTCAGGATACTCGGCTTTTGAGTTTGGAGTTGTTTCTTTCGGCGAGTTTGACGATTCTGAAGAAGGACCTATGATGAGCTGCGGCGAACCAGCATCAGATGTCAAAGTCAAGGTTGTTAAGATGCTTCCTACTCAACAAGACTTCATGTTCCAGATCGCAGGCCTCAAATCAGAATGCGAGATCCCTGTTGGCGAGTGGGGCCAGATTATGGTGAGCAGTCCAAGAATGTTTTCTGGGTATCTTGACACCAATGCGAATTCTGAGGCTTTCCTGAAAAACTGGTTAAAAACAGGCAAGTTTTCACGAAACCTGCGTAATGATGAATCTCAGGAGACTATGGAAAGTTGGACGATCAAAACAAGCTTTTTGTTGCTGGGCCGGTTTGCAATTTGGTGAAAATTGAAGGAACATTGGTAACAACAATGGGAAAAGATAGGAATAACACGGTATTTCCAGTTCTCTTTGGATTACCTCGAGAGCATCCTCTGTGAGCACGAGGAAATTGACGACGTGGTTTTACATAATGTTGGAGACAAGCTATACGTCGGAATTCTTGCGCGTGAAGAAGCTCCTCCACCAGATGTAGAAGAGTTGCAAACTTTGTTGAAAAGTGAGTTCAAGGAAAAAAATAGAAAGAAAGAAAGAAAGAGATAAAGAGAGAAAGAAAGAAAGAAAGAGAGAGAGAGAGAGAGAGCGAGAGAGAGAGTGAGAGAGTGAGAGAGAGAGAGAGAGAGAGAGAGAGAGAGAGAGAGAGAGAGAGAGAGAGAGAAAGCGAGAGAGAGAGCGAGAGAGAGCGAGAGAGAGAGAGAGAGAGAGAGAGAGAGAAAGATGATAGTAACTTTTCTGAATACTTTGATAGAGACCATTCTAAGAATGCATTAACGCGTCTATTTCACATCGATTTTGATGTCGACTTTTCCACAGTCGCTTTGTGAAATTTCTTTTTCATTCTAGAAAGAGTGAAATAGAGAAAGAAAGAGAGAGAGAGAGAAAAAAAAGAGAGAGAGACAGAGAGACAGAGAAAGAAAGAGAGAGAGAAAGAAAGAAAGAGAGAGAAAGAAAGAGAGAGAGAGAGAAAGAAAGAGAGAGAGAGAGAGAGAGAGAGAGAGAGAGAGAGAGAGAGGGAGAGAGGGAGAGAGGGAGAGAGAGAGAGAGGGAGAGAGGGAGAGAGGGAGAGAGAGAGATAACTATGAGTTTTTTTCAGATAACGAAATGAACGTGACTATCGATAGCGTCGTCGTTCTAGATTTCATTCCGAGACTGGAAACCGGCAAAATTCAAAGAGGTGAACTCGACTATCTTTTTACTGGAGATCATCAAGACGTGGTCGTGGTGAACAAAGATGAATCATACATTTGAGCGCAATGAATAAATAACTTCCCTGATTTTTTGGATTGATACAACTTCAGTTTCAGAGACACAAATTTTTGCTAGAAGTAATTTTTTGTGATTATAAGAAGGAATCCATATTCACTTCATTGTTTTACAAAAACTTCAAGAATTAAAATTCAAGATTCTCATCTCTATGATCCAATTTTCTAATTTTCCACATTCAAATACACTCTAAAACATTTTCTGTGTTTGTGAGACTCGAAGCTAATTGGTTATAACATTTTCTGATGAAAACTGTCAGAATAAATATTCCAATTTCTCATAAACTCATAACGACCTGCGCAGTTTGTGAAGCAGTTTTCGCTTTCCATTTTTTTGAAATTTTTACTTCTCTCTAAACTTTGAAAAAGTTGCGTAAAATTCCACCATTATTCAACAAATTCACCAAAAACCATTATGACAGTTTTTTGAAAGACGGCTGCGCATGTGGTATACAAAACAAAGCCCCAAACCACACAGGTAACGATTTTTGCATATTTGTGTCTTGATAGTAAACAACGTGAATTCTATCAATCCGGAGGGGAGCCCATAGAGAGTCAACGATAATCATGGTCAATGTTTTAGATGTCCCGACCATGAATCTTCGGGAAATATCACAAAAAATACTGATGCTGATCGTTTTACAGAGACCATCAGAGAAAAATCAATCTGAGTCAGAATTTTGCTATATTCTTTGGTTCACATTTCTTGTTTCGTTTCGGTTCGGACGGAAGAAACATTTTTATGTTTACTACACATCAACTTGAACCCCGGATTCCGACCGTCCCACGCACTCGTGATAATAAATGTCAGTGATGTAAAAACGATGACGTTGATAATTGCTCGTAATGTTTTGACAAAAACCATTAAAACGAATACGTTTTTATTTCATCGACCAGTAAAATTCTATCTGGCGTTTTCTTGTTTTTCACAATTTCAGGATTTTCTTTACAAGAACATAAATTAATGAAACTTATCTAATTGTCAAGAGAAAATGTGCAGAAAAAGAGACGTTAACTCATATTTGAACAATTTTTTGAATGTTTACGTGGTCCAATTTCACTTTTTCCCAACTTTTTTGAAGATTAATCAAGTTTGGCTCAAATCCGCAGAATCCGTGACACGATTCACGGTGATTCAACAATCGGCACGGCAATTATCATCAATGTTTTGATAAAACAATTGTTTTTTGCTTCAACCTCCCAAACGACATGAATTATACCTCACCTGGTGCGGTTTATTTCATTTTTTTCAAAGCGTACATGGAATTTATTAAAAACTGTTATAATTTGAGCAAAAAGCTGTTTCACCTTATAAAAGTACAGATTCAGACGACGTTGTCAAATCTTCACAATTTTTATTCTGCCCAGTTTTCTAGCTCAGAAAAAGAACATTTCCAGACGTGTGAAAACACATAACAATTCAAGGATGATGATAGTAACTTTTCTGAATGCTTTGATAGAGACCATTCTAAGAATGCATTAACGCGTCTATTTCACATCGATTTTGATGTCGACTTTTACACCGTCGCTTTGTCAAGTTTCTTTTTCAATCTAGAGAGAGAGAGAAAAAAAGAGGGGGAGAGAGAAAGAGAAAAGAGAGAGGGAGAGAAAGAGAGAGTGAGAGAAAGAAAGAAAGAAAGAGAGAGAGAGAGAGAGAGAGAGAGAGAAAATTGATCGTTTTCTGGTAGAAACTGTCAGAATGAATATTTTTATTTCTCATCAATCCAACATAACGACTTCGTGAAGAATTTTCCCTCCTCCGTCCCAATGTCACTTTACTTTCGTTCCATGAAAAGTTTTTATAGAAAACCGCGCAAAAAGTCATTCGTTATGCGACTTTTTTTGAAAGACAGATGTACAGATGGTCCGCGTACAAAACATTGTCAACGAACATCCCACCCACATTCTCGAAAACAATGATTCCCTCAAAATGAACAGAAGAAATCCGGCAACTAGATGAGATGCCAACTCCGTTGATAATAATTGCTCTGGGAGTTTTGATAAAAATCCGTTAGACGATGAGCGTTTTTGCTTCACTTTCTCATCAATCTTTTCTATCCGCTTCACTGTCGCACGAGCTGAATAGTATTTCTTCATTGAGATAGCGAAATTTATTATTCATTTGCTTGTACACTTACCAGACGGCTGCCTTGAACTTGCACCATTTTTCTACAGACGTTTATTGACTCTGAAGAATAACTCAAAGTAACCAAAGTGTTGTTGTTTTGAATGGTGATGTTTTAAAATAACAGTGATCCAAAACTATCAGCCAAAGTTTGACCCGCAGGCAGTTGACTGTCCGAAACATTTCAGTGGGTTGTTTTTATTCTCTCATATGAGTCTCCAGTGTTCAACTCTGCAGTTTTTCTAACGTGTTTTTTCTTTAACAGCTGTAGCAATGTAATTTTCCTACCATTTTTAGACGTTTCAGTTGTACAAAAAAAAATAGTTTCCAAAAACGTTCTAACCTGTAATTTCGCGAAATTTCCCTCAGGAATACACCTGATTTCTGTCTTTTTTCTGTTTTCAAGTAAGAGCTCCACACAATAACATTCACATGAGCATTGTGCCTTCCCCCATGCAACCACTACAATTCTTACAAGGATATCGCGTCAGGATTGTCTACAAACCTCACCAGTCTTCTAACTTCAAGATGGAAAAGAAATGTGTTGCGTTCCGCAACAAGTAAGTGAATTCTGACCAGAGCCTTCCAAACAGTACACATGTTTAGTCTTGTCGACTTTATCTACCCAGGGCCGGGTCCGCAGAAAGAAGAACAACCGAGTGTCTTCAAGAGACTGAAGAAATGCGTTGTCAAGAAGTTCACGGGGAACTCCAAGTTTGTGTCATTTTTATTATTAATAGAAAGTACCACAATTTCAGTGAACCTGAGCCACTTCCCCAGCTGCCACAATTGGTTCTCGAAGAAATCTTGCTACGCACCGATTACGAAACCTCGCTCAGCATGCGAATGGCAAACAGAAGACTCTACAAGTTTTCGAAGCTGAACCACAAGATCATGCCAAGGTTTGTGAACGATCTGTTAAGTTGAGCATTAGTGGAGTTTGGCTGAATTAGGTAGTTTTTAATATTTGTAGTCGTGAGGTAGAGCACTGTGTTTTGGCTCGTGGCATCATATGGTAAAAGATCAATCAATCCTGGTTCAATCAACTGTTGTTGCGTTGTGGGAACAGAAAAAAGAAAAGTTCTATAGGTGATGACAAGTGAATTGAGTCATTAACACACTTAGTACTTTTTACTGGTACGACGACTTGCAGAATACCAATTCTAGGTGAATTGCAGAACACTGACGCTTGGTACCGCTTTGGTATTCAATCTGAATTCATTGAAACATCAGATGCTTTTTACGTAGAAGTTGAATACTACTTTTACAGTCTTTTCTTCCAGAAAGCCTATGGAGAGACTTTGCTTCTCATGTGTCAGCTTCCCAGAGCGTGGTTTCTACATGCCTCGTACCAGGGAAACTGCGAGAAAAGAAAAAGTTTTCCTGCAGTGTGGTGGGGACTGTCATCAATGGGACTCGGCAAGACTTCACAGTCTCTGCCCAAAAATGCTGAAGCTTAAGTGTTGCACCAAGATGATGTCCATGTTTGAGCCACGTTTCTTTGTTGGCGTTGAAGCGGTGAGTCTGGAGTCTTTTTTCTGTACCAATTAGAAAACTTCAGCTTGGAATGGTCCTGAGCGATAGAAAGCATCTGGAAATGATGCCCAGACTGGCATTCAGCGTCAAGAGACTCACGCTCAGAATTCCTTATGATAGAGACATTTTCGAGTTGAACATCAACGATTTGGAGCTGAACCCCAACCTGAAAGTCATCAGGTACTTAAAAGACGTAGATCATTGACAATCTCAATTTCAGAATTTCGGACACTTCTACTCGTGGCTCAATCCACATATTGCCAGAGATGGAATTGCTCCAAACTTTCGCTCGCAAGGATCCGAACTGTCCAATCGCTGTATCAATGTTCATTGCAAACAACAACATTCAACATTCTTTTGTTGCTGGTGGTGTTGAGAGCATCGTCTATGGACTGAAGGTGAGAATCATTTGAAGACGTTCCTTAACATGATTAAGAAGTGTCTCGTCGTCTGCAACTGGTACTGCATGGACGCGTGTCAGGCGATTCAGTTCAGCATGATCATCAAGAACACGAAAATCGATATTGAATGGATAGAGAGACGCATTCATCAAGGGTAATAACCACATCTCACAAAATTTCAATAGAATTCATTCAGAATCGCAATCTCTCGCGTGTCGGAGGACGAGTACTACATTACCTACAACCCGCCGAGCCTCAGAATGAACTGGAGCACAGTCAACTACATTCGCAAATTGTTCAGATCAAACGCCTGCCCATTGAACTACAACTTTGGGTGAGAGATCGATAAATTTCATGAAAAACGGAAATTTTTAAGGTTTGATATATTTATTCTTTGAAAAACGAAATAGAAACAAGAAATATGTCTCAAAATAATGAAAAACATCTAGATCGTATGTCCACTCTCATCTCTTCAACTCAACTCAACACAGACTGATGGTTCGCTGGCCAAGCATCAGACAATGATTTGATTTTTAAAAAACAATTTTTGTGAACCATTTTTTCAGATAGTCTCAATCATTTTAGCGTTTCAACTTCTTTCCACATTTATCCGACTCCCTCTGATAATATCCTATTTTCCCTGGTAGTAATTCTAATAACCTTGTACCCCGTTTTATCCATGCTATATCTGAATAAATCTGTCGTGAAAGATTGTGAATATTTTGAACATTAGGTTGAAAAATGAGGAATATTTTGGACAAGTATGAAACCTTCAAGAAACAGTTGGAAAAAGTCACAAACAGTAGAAAAATGTTTTGTACTGTAATTTTCTTCTGAAGTCGGACTAATCTAATCGGATTCAAAGCACTTGCCTCTTCCAATTTTCTCTTCAGTTTTTTGTTTCGAAAAGTCTTCAATATTTTTCAAACAGTACAAAAAATAGGAAATAAACTCAAAAGATGAAAAATAAACTCCCGTATTTTTACACTGACTCCACATGATTGACAACACAGCGCGTTTGCAATGCCGTGTCTTCTCCAAGTCTCTCATACGTTTTCCTCCCATTCTGCGGATTGACATGTGTAGGAGCCGTTTCTGTCTGATGTATAGTCTCAGATTGAGCTTATATGTTAGATTTTTAGCATTCAGAACTCATACAAAATGAGATAACAAAAAAGAAGAAGAGTTCTGTAAATTTCAAAGATTTTTTTAAAAAATATTCTTTAAAGTAATGACTCAACAAAACATCGAAAACTTACAAATGCAGATAAAACTCCAAATTTTCACAAAGTATTCTGATTGAACTGAATCTCTACTATCGGCTTCTATATTTTTAATCAGTACATTAAACAAGGATTGTAGTTATACATATTACAGAGTATATGTAGCCGTGACAAATTTGGAACTACAAATTTTAATTTCACGAGATTGTAGAACTGGGGTTTATGAGATTATTTGGTATGTATGACTGCGGCGAATTTCTGAGGACAAGAAAATTTGAATTCAGAAGAAATGAGAAGCAAATTTTCTGCAGTATCTTTTTGTGTTGAAATTCATTTTGAAACAACGATTTCTGGAGGTAAATCCAGTAAACTAACATAAACTTATGGCTCCGTATTCTGACTTATACCATATACATGAATATATACTTTTTGTGAACGTAAAACCATGTCACTACTTGTTTCCAAAAGAACGATGACGAAACGCACTACTCTGAATTTTATCGCTAAGCAGTAGGTGTGTGATCCTTATCAGAATGTAAAAAGTTGACATAAATTGTCTTCGAACTAAAAATGTTTGATATGCCAGAGTTATTATCAAAAATTGTTTCAAAGCTGTGCAAGTGTAATTTTAAGAATTTTATTACAAATTTTCAAACTAATATGAATTAGGTAATTATTTCCAAAAAATACCAAAAAAACCCATGATTCTTACCTATGAAGTCTCGTTCTGGTCTTGTGCAGAATTTGACCTGATTTCAAACAAGAAATAAAAGAGTTCATAAACATATAGTTGGAATTTCTGCAAAATTTTGATTGTTTTAATGCTGACAAACAAATTAAAGATGTGAGTACACCTTTGAAATCTAAAAAAAGTTTCTTTGTGAAATAGATGTTTTTCATTCACTTTTCAGAAACTGTAATGGATTGGAACGTTCCAAAGTCGTACTGTCTCTATCAAGAGGAGACGTTCTCGTTATCTTCATTCTTTTTGTGAACGCCGTTACAGGAGCACCAAAGATAAGCCCGTCAAAGTACAAAGAAATAGGTCAGGAAAAAAACAGAAGGAGGTCTAGATAACACAATGATATAAAACGTTCTAAGCGAGCCATAACACTCAGTTTTCGATATCTTCTCCGTTTGCCAATGTAATACACTACGCTGGACTGGCCAACCTCGTGTTTTGATCTTCTGAAAAAAAGCCTTGAGCCTTCGCATAGCAATTTTTCCATCACACCATGTCTTGAAACGTTGCACAATCTTCTTCACCAAACATTTGTTTGTTCTTTCAAAATCGTCATTCCAGATGGATTTTCTCCAGATCCTTTCTAACTATATGATGTACTCAGCTTCATGCGTCTTTCTTTTTTTCTGGTCATTTCAAGATTTCCCGATAGGTGAGAAAGTAATCCCATCAAAGGTATAGTATCTTGAAAAAGTATCAAATCATCTATTTCAGAATCCTTTAACTACCAGGATATCTTGGATGCTCCAAGAATGTCCATCTTTCTTCATTCCCATGTGGTATTTATCTCAGTGTGAGACGTTTCACGGTGCTCTTGTACTTGTAATCTTTATTGCGAACAGTTTCCACAGGTAAACGCGGTAGAATCAGAATGAAAATAATTCGAATATTGCAGAACATTCATAACCCCGTTCGATTTCCCCATCATCACCCCGAAATCGTTGATCGCTGATTTCTCAGGATTCCTTTTTTCAGTGTGCAACGGTTATATTCAGGGGTCATACAATGCTCACAGAAAAGATGGATTTGAGTTTCTCAGTTTTTTCCTTGTTTTATGCGGGTATGCAATGTGTAATACAAAATTTACGTTTTCATTCAGACGTCGCTTTGTCCTTCAATATTATATTTGGAAATTAACGGATGGAAGATACGCTGCGTGAATTCCAACAAGATAGACGCGACAGTAATATGTTAAAACCAACCACTGGAAATAAAATAAATACTTTTCAGTTCGCTTTTTATTTTTCAAACTTTGCTACTGAGTGTAAAAATTACTCTACGAAAAACACAATGCTCAGTTGCTTCTTTCGTATTTTGTTCCCTTTGTTCAATACAACCGATTGATACATAAGGGTAACATTTATACAGAAACGATTCGAGACAAATAATGAATGCATCACACGTAATGTGTTCGTTCCAATTCTTTTGTTGTGCAACGTGCAGCTAACTCTTGAAAGTAGGTTAGTACATATAAGGAGACCGTCGGACAAACAATAGAATAACACTTGTTGGGTGATAATTGGGTGAGGAAAGGCAAACTTATCCCGTGAAGGACACATCACCCCAGAGCCATATCAATCGACCACTAGGTCGTTTATCACACCGATTATTGTTTCATGTAGGCAGTTCCTGAACTTTATGGATTCTTTGTGATTTGTATGTTTTTTTGATATTATAAATTCCGACAGAATTATTTATGTATAATTTTTGTGATGTTTTCACATGAATTAGATGAATAATTAGAACGAACCGAGATAATTCTGCTCTAGCTTTCCCTGTGTATTGTTCTGATAATCGAAGAAGTTGTTGTCTCATTTTTGTTTTTCTTTCAAATGATAGCTCCATATATTACTGAAAACATTTGAAAATAGAAAACTTCAATGACCTTTTCCATTTTTAACATAAGCTATTCAAGCTAATCGAAATGATGAACATTGTTTCACTCAAAGTTTTTCGTCCCAACTGAAAAGAAATCGTCTTCAGTCCGATCACCTTCACATCTTCCAATAAAACCCCGCCTAATGGTATAGTTTTTCGCACACTGTAAACGGTCTTAATCCATATTTGAATTCGAAATGTGTTGAGTCTTGGTTCACAATGCTGTCTTTTACATCTTGAAAGGTCAACTTCAAAACATAGCTGGCCGCGTAGTGACGCGCGGAAGATGCGTCGCCGTCCGGATGCGAATGCCGAGTCTCAAGAGCCCGCCACTTTTGTGCTCTGTTAACGCGCTACGCTTACCGCATTTTCAACGGTTTTTGGTCGATTTTTCTCAAAATATTCCGTATTATCAACCTAAGTCCCTACAGTTTGTTCCAATTTCATTGTGTCGTTGAAGATTATTAGTTTTAAATGATTCGAGAACAACCTAAAACAACAAAAGGAAAATTCAACCTATTTGTTGAATTTTAGTTGAAACACTAGCTTACAAAATTCGAATTTCATCACCATTCAATTCTTTTTGATATCTGTTCCAATTTGGAGACTGTTACAAATATTCGCACTGCTAAGCTTTCTTAAAAACATTTCCTGATCACGGTCATGCTGGTTCACATGCTTCGCCTCTGAGTTTCCATACTCACAATGTTTTGATACTTGTTGACAGACCTTCAGCCTGACGTGTTTTTGTGTTTCTTCTTCTTTATATTTGAATTCTTTTATCATTTTTTTCTCTCATCAGCATATTGCTAAAAGCTTTCAGTTCTGGCTAAATTCATTTCAAATTTGAGTTTCCTTGTTATTCATTATGGATAACTATTTTATCAATTTCAAACATTGAAAAAACGATACAGATCAGTTGTTAGCAAAAAACCAATCTCATTGTCTCAATTTTCTGAAACGTGTCTAATTCAGTAGACATCGCAATAAAAATCTCATGAAGTTCTCAGCAAGTCCTTTGTTAATGAGCCTCGACGGATATACCGTATTATTTTTTTCAAGAAAGCAACAAAAATAAAGTGATTTTTCAGAAAACAAAGATCTAACTGTACAATACGAGTTGCTAATAGAATTTTATGGCGCTTTCTGAAAACAAGGGAACGTTTGAAAAAGCGGTATATGGTTCACGCATCGTGTAGCACGTGCCTTACTTAGATCCCATTTCTTGCAAGCCGATTTCTTGAATTGGATTTCATGTCATGATATTTTTCAGAGACATTTTTAACATAAGCATCTAGGATCTATTGAATTTCAACATACACTCATCAATGTAGATCGTCAAGTGCAAATTTTGTATTAACTCTCATTCATTTTGCATCTATGAACTTTGATGTATTTTCAGAAGTTTTTCTAGAATTGAAAACGGGAAAAATTTAACATCAAGTCCTGTTTTTCGGAGTATAAATTCAAATTATCTACCCACATTTTCATGCAACAAACTAAAATGTCTAATAAAACTTATGATGTCTTCAGAATTTAGATCATTGTCATAGGAACTGCCAATAGCTCTCATGAAAATCTTATGATGAAGTTCATCGGGGTCAAACCTAAAACAAAGTCAACAAACTCTCATTTTTGAGTTATGATATGAGCCGAGGACTGACGTCGAACACCATTCATCCACTGTTGTTTGTGTACACGAAAAATCCTCGCGCAAGCGTTCTGTCTTATCAAGCTCGGTACAGTCGATGTCAAACACCGTGTGTGTTGTGCAATTGATCAACCAGGCTCGTTTACCTTTCGAATTAATCGAACATCAGAGGCACGCGAAGATCCACGCACGTTTCTCCGCATGCCCATTGTGTTTCTTCTTTCTTGCCATCTTGAACTATGTATCATTGACGACTAAAGTGAAAGGTGTAAAGCTATGTATATGTCGTCAATGATTCTCACTGTATTCCATCACTTATTCTCATGATAACCCCCCAAGGGTGACACTACTACTAGTTCTTATGATCGGTCTTTAACTATATGATGTATTCACTATTCCTTTAGTGGCGTTTCTCCAGTTGTTTCCTACTTTTCGGTTCCTTTCCCTGATGTAGTGTTTCTATTCAGAACGTTCACAATTCTCTCACTTTCCGTTTCTCTATTTTTTCTCATCTCATGAACTATTTGGAAAATACTCAAACTATCTCAATGTTACAAGGCGCCATTTTTCAACTCTCACATTCTCTCTCACTTACTATTTTTATCCTCTTTCAGCATGAAAACGAAAAACATTGTTTTGTTGTATTTCTTCATCTTTTGTACCATACCACAATTTTCTGTTTTTGAATCATCCACTTTCAAATTTTTGATCTCTTGATGACTATATCTGATTTTAAATCTAGTGTTTTCGAGCGATCAAAATCTGCAGTCGAACCGCTATCACTTTTTTGACCCCCACTCTTATGTATCTGATTACTGATCAGATCACAAACGCGCTTTTCTCGTTTTACATTTGTTTACTTATTGACTCTGACCTTCTCATTCTGGTTTCAAACACTTAACCGTTTTAATAAAGTTTTAATTTTGGTTTTGAAACTTTCTGAACATTTCAAAGAAATTTTTTTAAATTTTATCTTCTCAATGTCGTTTTTCTAGGAGGTATATAATATTTTCACAACGACTCAACAGCGTTTCTCAAAAACAGTATCTTTATACAACATATGATGAGTCATTCCACTAGCTACTCTATCTGAAAACAGACATTTCATCAATCAGAAGTCCGTCATTCGACATCTCTCATTCATTCTAAGAAGCGGTGATTAAACTTTTGAATTTACGTAATAGTGATGTAGCTGACATTATCTAAAAATCATTACGTGTATCAGTGATATCTTGTATTATCTTTTCAAGATTCCAATCCTAAGTAAGGTACCTTTTTTGAGCCGACATGCGAACTTCACTTGTTAAATGAGAAGTACATGGAATTTGTGTGAAATAAGTTGAATGTACATATCCCGGTAACCTTTGTACATATCGCTCATTCAATTAGTCGCCTACCACTTAGACGGTCAGTCATCTCAACTTGCCTTGAGCGCATCCTCTGCCAAACAATAGTAAGTCGAGTGGCGTGGCGCGGGTTGGCGGTAAAGGGCAGCAAAATTGGTCAAGCGAGTCGTTGCAACACAAAACCCTGTTATAATTCAGCAATCAGCAGCTTTCTCATAAGGTGATAGTCATAAATCTCTGCACCACACGATCCAAAACAAGACACACACACAAATACGTACACGTCGTACAAAAACTGACGACCTCGTCGCGTAGAGAAACTTCACTTCTGATTGCTTCCTGAGCGAGAATGGATGCTGTCGCAAGCCCTTTCTCTCTTACCTTGTTTTTCTTGTTTCAGGTCAATGAACACAGGTTATACTCTCGTTTTGAAAATACACTATTTGTATACTATTCCGAGTTTTTTTCAGTGCCAAAACCGTTGAAACTCAGCTCTGATTCGTTTTCTCTTTTGAATCACTCGAAATCAATTTTCTCCTTCATTTTTGTTATGAATTTGAACTCAATCGAAAAATCTTCTTCTTTTGTTCTTGACAAAATTTAACTATACTACTCACACTTTTGACATATGAAGCTCTAATCAGATAGCACGTGTAAGTGCCGCGTAGGAGGTAGCCAAGAAAACCCCTACTAGCCTCATGTTTGGTTAATCGTGATACAACATCTTTGCAAATAGAAATACCATGTCGGCTTTTTTCTTCAATTCTCGAGTTATTCCTCCATTTTGCTCCACTATTACACCACGATTAAAGTATTCCAGACGAATGAGACCGTGAACACGGAACGATCATGTCAGGAAAAAGAATCTTAAGACGATTTTCGTCGTCTATTTCAGGTGAGTCTCATGTGGGAAATGTTTTCAACATAGGCAATCTTTATGCGTTTGTAGCGTCTTTTTTTTTTAAGCTTTCTTACTCAAATTGTTTTTTACTAGTAATCTTTTCACTATAAGAACTTTTTGTTTAGAGTCTTTTTTCGATTAATTTCATGTAAAAAATATATTTGATATCGACCGCTTTTTAGTGTTTGTGGCTTTTCAGAACATTTTTTGTACACGTGACTGAAACTAATTTAGCAGTACTTGACAGTTTAGGAAAAAAAGTCAAATTTAAGCTGGAAAATCTCAGATAATCACATTTACCGTCAGTGAAAGAAACCTAGTTTCGTTTCTTTTTTTTTGAATGATCTTTTCCTTTTACGGAATTCTTCAAATCAGTTGATGTTTGATTGAAAGAGTTATAGCTATTTTATCGCACTCGATATGTTTACTTTTCATCACGTTTCAATTCAGATTCAATTATATCACTTTGGGTTTTTTGATACGCGCAATGTCAACAATTGATCCGCGCGCCAATGCCTACCACCAATTGTTTTGTGTGTGTGTGTGTGTGTGAGCATTCAACTCGAGAATAAGCGGAATAACCGGATCAACGTGACTCTTTCATTGTTTTCAGACCTCCTGAGTCTTCAGAAGAAGGAGACGAACGAGGAGGATGAGAAGTTTGTCAATAAACAAAATATTGAGTGACGTTTTTCTTTACAGAACTACTCCTCTTCATGGAGCAGTACAAAGTGGGAACAGCGTCATGGTGGTCAATCTATTGGAGTCCAAAACTGTGTGGATTGATGAAGAGGATTCCAGAGGTAGTGTAAGACAAAGGAATAAATTCTCAGCGTTGGCTTTTCTTTTAGTCGCTATATCTTTTTGCTCATTTTTTTACGAAGCTCTACAAAAGAGTTAGTCATAGTTATTGCTTTTTTTTAACCAAAAACGAAATGAAAAATGAAGAAACAAATCCAAACTTAATCGCGTTTTTAAAAAAAAATTTACCACTCGCGTCAAAAAGTACAAAATTACTGTTTGAATAAGAAAAGAAAACAGTCAGCACATGTTTTTTGAACGTTCAGCAATTTTAGTCATGGTTCTCGTTTTTTGAGACCAATTTATGAACACAGAATGATGAAAAAAAAGTTTCACACTCATTTCTAGCGGATAAAATACTACACTCTTGTGCTTTGAGAGGTTACAGTCATGATTCTTGCTTTGAGAGACCACTTAATGTCAAAAAATGGAAGCAATAATAATTTCATCATTTTTCAGGTAAAACAGCCTTACACTATGCAATGGAGCAGAACAACACGGAAATCACCAACGCTCTTCTGAAGCACGGAGCGAACGTTGAGTGCGTGGACTACGACGGCACAACCGCCTGCCACATTGCTTGTCGCGATGGGATGATTGATAATGTTTGTTTGATCCAAATTCTGCATATATACAATATCTAATCAACGAAGCGATGACAGAAGGGGGTAATAATGTCATTTACAGTACAACATGCTAGTCTACTACCATGCTGATGTTTGCTCCATTGACAAGTCCGGAAGAACTCCGTTTGATCTAGCTTGCGAACATGGCCAAGAAAAGGTAAGTTTCGAAAAGAACGTGTGATTAATAAATGTTTAAGATGATGGAGACAATGCTCACATCGTCAATCGGAGTCGAAAAACTCAAAAGCAACGAAAACTCACACACTGCCTCAGCATTCCATCTTGCAGCTCGAAGCGGACATGTCCAAGTAAGAAAACGCAAAAAAGTCTGTCATCCGCAGGATTCGAACCTGCGCCCTCCGGAGAGGACTGCGACCTGAACGCAGCGCCTTAGACCACTCGGCCAGAATGACACGCTCAGGAAAGTAAAACCAAATTAGATCGCGAAATTTCCAAATTAGATCGTGAAAAAATTAAATTAGAATTGGCACGATCTAATTTGGTTTTTTCGCGATTTTTCTCACTTTTTTCACGATCTAATTTACTTTTTTCTGAACGTTTTTTTCTCAAAATACCTTCAAATAATAACAAAAATATGGAAAATTCATCTAAAATAACACAATATGACAACATCAATACAAAAATAGTCATGAAAGTTTTTGTAATAGTCGTCACGTCCTTGGAAATCCTCCTTACTGTTCTTTGACAATCTGGAATAGAAATTGTTAGCTCGAAATAACTATGTTTAACTCACCTCAGTTTTTTTTGGTGTATTCAGGAGTTGAAGTTGCGTAGACCACCAGCCATTTTCTCAGAACGCGGTTCCAGTTGTATCAGTACCATCTTCGTGTAGAACTTGCACGTAGAGTCTGAATTTTCTTTTTCATAAGTATCAAGTGGTTTATCGAAGCGCAAAACACTCTATTTCTGGAGACGTAAAAGGAGAATTTGGATATTGAATACTGAAAACAAAACTAATTCCTCAACTCAACTATCGGGAATAAATTGTTCGGCGTAAAAAGATCAAAATTTTGATAGCGAGAGATCATCATATCAAAATTTAAGTAGTTATTCTCTCGTTTAAAAGCAAACATTTGTTTCTTCCCTACATATTCTTAACTTTCACAGATTCAATTCTTTCACTATAATTCCAGCGCAGTCGAATACTCTGGCTCATTCAGATCTCACGTTTCAGTTAATGGTCGTCATACTTTAGTCAGAGAGATGTCATAAAAACGATAAGAGCGGCAAAGTATTCTTGAGAATTCTATTGTTTTTTGACGTAACTCAATTAGAAATCATACCCTTTCACTCAACTTGAAGGAAATGTCTATCTGATTCAAAAATTCTCGAGTGGTAGTGGAGTGGATGTAACCCTGTGAATCTGTAAAATTATTATTGCTCGAGAAACTTCATAGAACATCTCATATCAACCAATCAAATGACTCACCTTATCCGTTTCTCTTACTTCATTCGTCCTTTTATCTTACTTCATTCGTCCTTTGCGGAGATGTATGTAACTTTTGAAATAGGGCAATGTCTGAAATCGTATTCTGACTCGGAAGAGAATCGAAGAGGTCATTTAAATTGAAAATGTCTCATGAACAATGTTGAATAAACTCACCATTCACGTTGCGTCTTCATTAGGACCATTTCTATCCATATTCTCTTCTTGTCGTCTCTGTAAAATGAAATGTTTGGTATCAAAAAGACGAATTGCAAGGAAAATGGTTACGAGCCGAGAATTTTCTTTTTGGCCCAAAAACTGGTTTCGCCAAAGTCGTAAAGAAGGATTTTTAAACTCAAAAGTCCGAATAAGGCGAACTTGTAACTTTGAATTCGATGGTTAACATTGGAATGAAGCAACAATAGCAGAAAACGAGTGATGAAATGAAGAAGAGAATTCAAAAAAAAAACATGTGAGATTAGCATAGGGGCACACTTGCACATGAATAAGGTACTTAGAAATTTTTTTCTTTTATTTAAACTTCAAAATTTTTTACTACACTTTTACGATCGAGTGATTTTTGTTCGCAATTAAAAATGAACCCCTTAACCCCTTATCAAGCCTCTAGTCATAAACACGACACAGAAAAAAAAACTGATTCCTTCTTAATCGCGAAAAATAAATGAAGAAAGGGTACGAAGCTTCAAATATCGTCGAAGATTGTTAAATTCGATACGTAAAAAATATTCTGTGGTTAAGACTCCCACATTTTTACTTTTCATGGTAGATGTGCACATTAGAAACGAAAATATGATCATCCCAAAGTTTGCCTCATAAATATGGGTGTAGCAAAGGGGTCAGTCCCATTGTTCTATTAGTTTCCATACTTTTCTCTACAATTTATACTTTTACTCAGTAAAATAGATTTATTCTGCTCTAATTCATTCTCTTTTGATAAATTGGAGGAAACTATATCTAGTTTACTCACTGCAACTTTCAAGTTTGCATAACTTTTGAAGAAAGTAAAATTTTCAAAAAATGAGAAAAACGTATTCTTATAATTTCATACTCTACAAGAAAAAGTAGTTATCGGACGTGTCGGCCATATCAATTTAGATCTGATCTACCTCATTTAGCAAATTAGATCAAAATAGATCTAATTTACCTATTGTAATTTTTTTCGCGGCATAACTTCTGAAGGAGTGGGAGTTTTCAAAATCTGAGAAAAACGTACTCTTATAATTATCAACTCTACCCGAAAAATTAGATATCGGTTGTTACGGCCATATCAATTTAGATCTAATTTACCTCATTTAGCAAATTAGATCAAAATAGATCTAATTTACCTATTTCAATTTTTTTCGCGGCATAACTTCTGCAGAAGTAGGAATTTTTAAAATCTGAGAAAAACGTATTCTTATAATTTCATACTCTACCAGAATAAGTAGTTATCGGATGTTACGGCCATATCAATTTAGATCTAATTTACCTCATTTAGCAAATTAGATCAAAATAGATCTAATTTACCTATTTTAATTTTTTTCGCGGCATAACTTCTGAAGAAGTAGGAATTTTCAAAATCTGAGAAAAACGTATTCTTATAATTTTCTACTCTACCAGAAAAAGTAGTTCTCGGATCTTCCGGCCATATCAAATTAGATCTAATTTACCTTGTTTTTGGAAAATAGATCTAATTTGCCTATTTTCATCTTTTTCGTGGCATAACTTCTGAAAGAGGTGGAATTTTCAAAAACTGAGAAAAACGTATTTTTACATTCCCTTACTCTACCAGAAAAAGTAGTTATCGTAGGTATCGGCCAAATCAATTTAGATCTAATTTGGAAATTTCGCGATCTAATCTGGTTTTACTTCCCTGAGCGGATGCTGTGTCGTTCGTGGGGTAATATGAACAAAGAGACAGTGAGAGGGATGTTTTGCAGTAGAGCGGCACTGCGTCAAAGTAGTATTAAGATGTTGTTAAACTTCAACTGCAGTTAGATGAAACACTCAAATAATCAGTAAAAAAGATATGACGCGTACAACTTCCTGATCCCTTTTTGCCACCGCTCAATCAGGATACTCGTAAATGGCGCGTTTTTAATTAAGTGAGGCTTATGGCTCAAACAGCGGCGTCTTTGATCATCCCGTCGCGCTCCTATGACAAACGACTTATTGCGCTCGAGTCAATTGTTGAATTCAGATCGTATCTAAGCTACTGGAATATGGTTGGAATCTTAATGAGACACGTTCGTGTGGCACAGCTCTTCATCTTGCCGCGCACTTCGGAAAAGCACAAGTTGTAAGACTTCTTCTGTTTGTAAGTTTAACTACACTCAATCGAACTACAAAAACATTGTAGCGTGGCATTGATGTAGAAATGAAGAATCAAAGTGGACAGACTGCAATGGAATTTGCAAAGAAGAATTCAAGCAGAATCCCAATGACCTTCAAGGAAATCAGATTTTTGCTAAAAGGTGAGGAAGATTTCAGAAAAACGAGACCATTTCGATCACCAAAAAATAAAATTGAGTTACAGCACAATTCTCTGACGTTTTTCATAGTTTAAAACATTTTCCATCCACTCTACATTCAATCTTTCATATCAAGGGTAAAACAAAAATCCACGGACCACCGAAAATTTTCTCTTGAACATATGATTAGTCGAGAATGATTGACGGATGGTGTCCATCACACCAAGTTGCTAGATGGTGTACGTACAATTTGTTGCAATGTCAAGTGGGAGGCGACTCGCTCTCAATCATTTTACCTCACGGAATGAGCGATTTTGATTTATGCATGTGGACAGATGCGTTTAATTGCAGTATTTCATCCTATCACACTGCACTGTCTATCTTCGTACATACCTTCATAGACCACCTGTCTGAATCTTCATTTACCTATCTCTCTAACTTTCTCTGTCTGTCTGTCTGTCTCTCTCTGTCTCTCTCTGTCTCTCTCTCTCTCTCTCTCTCTCTCTCTCTCTCTCTCTCTCTCTCTCTCTCTCTCTCTCTCTGTCTCTCTCTCTCTCTCTCTCTCTCTCTCTCTCTCTCTCTCTCTCTCTCTGTCTCTCTCTCTCTGTCTCTCTCTCTCTCTCTCTCTCTCTCTCTCTCTCTCTCTCTCTCTCTCTCTCTCTCTGTCTCTGTCTCTCTCTCTCTCTCTCTCTCTCTCTTTCTCTCTCTCTCTCTCTCTCTCTCTCTCTCTCTCTCTCTCTCTCTCTCTCTCTGTCTCTCTCTCTCTCTCTCTCTCTCTCTCTCTCTCTGTCTCTCTCTGTCTCTCTCTCTCTCTCTCTCTCTCTCTCTCTCTCTCTCTCTCTCTCTCTCTCTCTCTCTCTCTCTCTCTTTCTATCTCCCTTTCTTCCTCTCTCTCTCTCTCTCTCTCTCTCTCTCTCTCTCTCTCTCTCTCTCTCTCTCTCTCTCTCTCTCTCTCTCTCTCTCTCTCTCTCTCTCTCTCTCTCTCTCTCTTTCTTTCTCTCTCTATCTCTCTCTCTCTCTCTCTCTCTCTCTCTCTCTCTTTCTCTCTCTCTCTCTCTCTCTCTCTCTCTCTCTCTCTCTCTCTCTCTCTCTCTTTCTCTCTCTCTCTCTCTCTCTCTCTCTCTCTCTCTCTCTCTCTCTCTCTCTCTCTCTCTCTCTCTCTCTCTCTTTCTTTCTTTCTTTATCTCCCTGTCTAAGAAACGAAAAGTGTACATTTTATAGAACTGAAGAAACCCTGAATCAGATCTTCAATGCTTTTTTCGAAGTTTGATAAAACGATTACTGACATTTTTTGGTTTTCAACTCTGATAGGGACTAATCCAACGTTGTGTTGAGCTGGTTTTCAAATTTAGTTCCCTGTCAAAATGATGACCTAACGGATCACTTCCAAAAACGTACCATACAATTTTATCCCCGAACTCATTAAAACCAGTTTGCGGACCACCATCCTCCCAGCCATAATTGGTCTACGGAACGGTGTTTTTTTGGCGATTTCACACCATCTTCACACGACCTCCCACCACGTTGATTCCTCGTTTGGCGGCCAATAGCCCGTGACACAGGGCTGCTGACGTTTTGCCAAACACGGTTCTCACATCTCACATGAAACAACCATTAGTATTATTATTGTTGTTATTATTGTCCACTAGAAGCCAAAACCCAAAAGTTGTACATGACGCCGTTCAGCTCCTATTTCACAGCCTCATTAACGGCTCTACCCAATCATCGAATGTTCACGTACGTATCCATCCTTGACTCGCCTCCTTACCATAATTAACATCGTTTCACATGTTATTCTGTTCAAGTGGATGCTAATCAAATAAGCTTTGAAGAATATACTGGGACGAGTAGTCTTCAAGATGTGCCTTGTGTCATTCCCATGCCTGAAACGGAGACCATCATCGTCATTTGCATTACATATTTGATGCGAAACTTCATTTACCGCACTTTGTCTGGCGACACACGTGAAACGCGCAATAAATTTCCGTTAGTTGCCAAACTCGAGTGCACTTATCTGTGTTAACGATCACGGTATAGCCTGAGTGGCAGCATTAACCTCACGCGGTAACTGTCTTTCGCACTCACTCACTCACTCACTCAATCACTCACTTACTGTGTTTCCGGTCTCTGCGTACAATCACATACAAACGTTGCCGCACCTTTCACAATCCCCGTAATTATAGTATATCTATTTTTGCACCATTTATCCGACCCGCTATACTGTGACCTTATGTATTCCCTCTATGCCTTACAAAAAAACAAAAACGTATGTCATCCGCAGGATTCGAACCTGCGCCCTCCGGAGAGGACTGCGACCTGAACGCAGCGCCTTAGACCACTCGGCCAGAATGACTTGACTTTTAATTTTACCCCACTTTTTTTCTCCTGTATCATGACAGCTCACAAAGAACAAGAGTCAATGTTATCCATAAATTTCAATTAAAGTAAATTAGATCTAGGAAAAAGTGAATATGAAAATAACACTATCCAACACACTTCTTCCTCGATTTAATTTACTTTTTCCCAGATCTAACTCACTTTATCCCAGATCTAATCTACATTTACCTTGTTTTTTGAAAAAAGTAAATTAGATCTAATTTGATTTAGTTAACTTCTCTATCTTCAAAGTCAAAAAAATTTAGAAAAAATCAAAAATTCTGAAAAAGACGGTTTTCTTGTAATTGTAGTTAGATTCGAATAATATATGTTTTGTTTCGATACACGTTACTTTCTAGATCTAATTTACTTTCATTCACCTGAGAACTTGGTTTCCTATATTATTTCGAATTTATGTTCACCTACTCCAAAACTAGAAGAAGAGTGATTGCATATTTGAGCAAAAATATTCAAGTCATTCTGGCCGAGTGGTCTAAGGCGCTGCGTTCAGGTCGCAGTCCTCTCCGGAGGGCGCAGGTTCGAATCCTGCGGATGACATACGTTTTTGTTTTTTGTGTGGTATAATCTGCATTATCTGTTTTCTGTATGAGCTGCAACTTGAATGATGAGACCATCAGAGACCATAGGGCAAGAATGACTTGTTGTCCGAGCAGTGAAGACTTTCCCACGTCT